>JAHESG010000098.1:0-25000 GCA_019049465.1 Dryas iulia moderata | reverse complement strand
TTACGCGTCAGCGAAACTAATAGTTTTCTTTAGTATATTACGTGAATTATCTGAACATTGTATGATCTATATTCTTACCTCAAACGTGGAGCAAAGGAGTCTTATTCAACAAGCGAGTGCATCGGCCTTCAACAGCAGGTAGCATAAAGATATTGAGCATGCATTGTCGCGAGGCGCATTGTTTGCGGGCAGCATCTGCGATAACACCGTCCGCACACCCGCTTTGTCTACTAATTGTTATATTCGAACAAAGACTTGGCAGAAACAAACCACATCAGCTTGTTAGCTCCCGGGCTAAACGCTCCACCTAATAACATGTCTTCAAACAATTATTCAGTGTTTCCAATACGTTAGGAAATTGGCTGGTCGATTGCAATGTATGAACGTCGTTTGCTGCCATTCAAGCCAGTTCAAATCTAATCATCTAGGTTGCATGATTGACGGGAGACCAATAAAACTGTGGGGCCGCAATAAGAAATTCCATCGGGTAATAATGAAACGCAGGGGCTCGCTGCGTCAATATTGCGCTAATGATCTTCATTTTCAAATTTCCAGCGGTTCGACGTTTATTCGTTTTAAATTGTTCGTATCGGGCGCTAGTGCCGATCGCTCCCCGCCGCTGTATGGCATCAATCATTTTTAGAGGGTTTCGCTTAAACAAGTTTTCTTCCTGCCTCCGTCTTTTGCATAGAATGATCTCGGTTAAACCAACAGAGCGATCGCTTCTCGCAACCGCTCGTGTTATTTTTTAAGAATAAATAAAATTATTTCTCAGGGGAAATGGGATTGGATTTCGTTAAATATGGCTTAGTAATTGAATTGAAATCTCTCAATGTCGGCGTTCAATTAAGCTTTACATTTCTTGCTAGATGAGGGCATTTTCCTTTGTTGCCGAGAAAATAATATTATAATTCATTTTGGGCTAATTTGGTATTGTTTAAGCGTGTTTGTATTGCTACTATTATCTATGGAATGTTATAAATTAATTTCGAAAATTCTTTTCTAAATTATAAGAAAAAACTGATACATAGAACATTTTTTTAATAAAAACTTAGCCTAAACTGATCTATTTTAAACACATTAATTACAGTATATCCATAACGGAACCTGTCAAGAGTGATTAATGCTAATGTCGGACGCAAGATTTTTAACTAAGTTAAGATTAAAATGGCTTACGGTATTATAATCGGGCTCGGGGCGGATCCGTCATCCCTCGGCAAATTACAATGACACATCCGCCGGGATTTTAAGTCAATACAACTTAGCGGTACCTAATGCTTGAAACAAAAGAAATCTTACGTAGAAGTCCTTGTTTTCTATGCTATTGTAGTGTTTACTACATTCCTATATATTTAGCAGATTATGAGCAGATTATGTATTTTAGTATGTTTGAAAGATTATAGACATTTTAATACATTACGCACATAAACGTGCGTAATGTATTAATAAATGTTGTAAAAAATGTTGCAATAAATGCTTTAAATTTGTGAAATACATTTTTAGAATTCATATGCAATGTCCTATAGATATTCTGATAAAAATGTTCCTTGAATAGAATATTAATTAAATTTCATTTAGTAGGTGATACCTATTGTTTTATGCGTCTGAATAGTGATTGGGGGAGATTCGTTCTACAACAGTAGAATATTATACAAATTCTAATGGTATGTAATATAAAATGGATTTCAGCCATTGACAAAGGAGACAATTTTATTTAAATTTTTATAGTATCAAGATCGAACTTTGAGAGCCTACATAATAAGAAAGTAGAAGAAACTCTTAAGACAAGTTAAAATGTAATAGGTACAATAAATAGGTATCTTGATTATATGTATTATTATTTACTGGATACTGTGTACACGATGGACGGGCGGTTCGATTTCAAATCGGGATAATTATTATATTTAAATTATTTTCATTGTTTCGTTTTCGTAAGAAGAAAAGTGACGCGTTGAATTTCGCTACTTATTACCATTGTCACGATTTCTGTCGGAAAGTTTAAATCGGAGTGTCTTCACACTACGTCTACCAACTTACTGAAATACAGTACCACCACCTTACTGTCTCACAAAATTATTGTAAATTACGTACATATTATATTATTGGAACCAGTTGAGGCGCAGTGGCACAACCGTGTGACTGTAAACGGCTGGCGGTGGGTACCATTCGTTAAGTTCCGCCACTTAACACGCAAGGCCTCCAAAATTCGGAAAGTGGGGAAGGGAGTGTCTTAACACTAGGTTCCCACTGCCTACCCTGATATGTGCGGGATACAGCGTGAAGCTAAAAAAAACATATTAGTCGATTTGACAAAGGAAAAAAATACAATCGGCACAGCGTGTTGCTAACGGAATGTAATGACATTTATTTTTAAGATTACTTCTAATAACATCCTGAGTTTAAACAATATCGATTTGAGGGTTGCTTTAGAAAACAATTTGCGGTGAAAATCCGCGATAGACTTGATGTGAGCAAAGGGAAGCCCACTTTTTATATTTTTTCCGAGGGAGATTGTTGGCTGATCTTTGTTTTATGAGAACGATTAAGAAAAGCATATTTGGAGTGTGTACTCCGGCTTTATTTGCACCAGAGAGGGTAGTCACGCTTCATTGATCTGTAATCGTTTTTCACATTTTATTGCTGCATTATTTATTCGAGGGTTATAAGTGTGAGGGATATGAAGTTCTTTCGTTTTGGTTGTATGTAATAAATCTTTTTATATTTAATTATTTTTGATATGGTAAAGAAAGTAAGGTTTTTGGTAAAGAAAAATCTGTGATTTTTTGAAACCTCGATGTATATTAACTGGAAATGTAAACTGGTAGTGACCCGTTGTTGGCTTGGTCCGCGTGAACTACACAATTATAACTATAAAAATTTCTCTACAGAGATAACAAAAATAAGTTGTATGAATTTCCACGCAGCTGATGATAGTAAAACACATGGCTTAGCGAACGCTTGGACAGTTTCAAAGAGGTGCGAGTTCAAATCCTGCTCAGTTCAAATTTTTATAGGGTTTTTAAAAATGTCTGTTTCAAATTCCTAAGTGTGTAAATGACATTTTAAAATGTTAAAACTATAACTATTTCATACTTTCGCGGCGCGAGTTCTTTCTTACGTAAAGGGGCTGATATTTTTTACACAAACTATCATCCCACAAACAGACCTTAGACCTTTCGCATTTATAACCTAAAAATTACTATAGACAAGTAAATTAAACGCGTATTTCTAATTTTTGTTATTCGCGGCGTATAAATCCTTTCCACAGTTTATATTCGCATTGAATTCGGGGCGTTAAGCGTTGTATTGTGGCGTAGGGCTTCTGTTTACTGATTTGAATGCAAGGCGCTTACCAGCAAGGGTTGTCTTAATTGAGCGCGGACCGCAGGCGGCAAACGTCACCGCGGTACGCCTTTAAAAGGAACGTGTGAATTGTGTGAAATATGAAATTTAAGTACATATATTTTATCTTTTAGAGGAGCTGTGAGATTTATTTTAGTTTTGTTGACAAAAAATTAATATAAAATGATAAAAACAATTCTTAAATGTAGAAAAATTGTTTACGTAAAGGAAAGCAAAGTATGGCTTTTTTAAAGTTAATAAAATTGGGGCAAATAAATATAGTTTAGATAAAGAAACTTAATTCTTATTAAAATGAGCAAGTGTAGAAAGGAGACTCACTGTTCTCTTCCCTACTGCAGAGACTAAGTTCTCTATGACTACCCCGATATGCGGAAAAAAACTTTAATATTTATTGTTAATTACAAATAGATTTTATAGTAAAAATATATTTGAACATCGAGATTTAAATGCCCAAACTGCGATCGTTAGTAAGAGAAGGGTTGCTTGGTTCCCCATATAATTAAACATGCCCCGTGATATTTTTGAAAATGGCTTCCAGGGTTTATATTCGATTAATACTTCTATTTTAACTTTTTTTTTTTACTTTTAAAATAGTATAATACATAATAATATTAAATTATATGAATTTTTCGTATATTTAAAAGACTGCCTGTCTGCCTGAGAGACTCTTTATGACCGCTTATGGTGTTCAGTCATTTTTTATTCAATATTTACGTAATTTGCACACTTACAAATTGAAAGAAAACAAAGTGTTTTAAGAAACACGACGGAGCGCCGCGATTCATAAATTAAAGGCGTCACAGTGCTTTTGTTTCGCAGCCGCATGACGCAAAATAACGGCATATTAATTATTCAGCGCCACACTCATCGCAATCAGAATAAGTGCTGATGTTTCTGTCAGCCGTGGCGGTGTACATGATTAGAATTCTTAAGCCACGCCGAAGGCTTGATTAGAGGAAATTAAAATCATTATACTCGGGTGCGTTGCGACGCCACAATATCTCTAACCGTCTGACGTAAAAATAAGGGAAACGCACATAAAGAAGACGAAGGCGGAGGCGGTCGGCGGAAACGGAAGCGGCACCATCTTGGAGCCGCCGGGCGAGAAAACAATGGATTCGTTAATTAACATTTTCTTACGCCTCGCGGCTGTCGAACGAACGGTTAATCGGACAAAATATTTACGACGTGGAAGAGATGAAATTCCTTCATGGAATTGCAATTGGGGAGCGTGGGGATTATGAAAATGCGTTGCGACGTCTAGCCATTTCAGCTTAATTGCAAATTAGTTATAAAAATTAACGTTTTACTACATTTTAGTTAAATTTATTTATAAGAACATATATTTCGATAATTCAAAACAATGCAAGGGTTGGAATAAAAAACGCTTCACATATTGTACCAAAAGGAGAAATATGCGCGTATATTTGACTTGAATACAGCTTGCAAACAATAAATCAATGAACGCTTGCAGCATTCACTGACCGGCGCCTGCGGCCGGTGGCGCTGTGTGAAAAATTGCTCTCATCTGTACCTCGAGATAGTGCAAACCACGTCATATATTTCCGCTTTGTATTTCATATTACATGTTGTATATTGAGTTGGTACTATATACATTTAGTATATATTTCTTATATTCCCATTTCTTCCTAATTTCACTAGTTACGTAGTTCTCCGTAGTCTAGTTGTCGGAGCTCAGCTCCATATTTTGTCTAACTAAATTAAGATAAATATCTGTATTATAAAAAATATCCAATTGACATTTGAACTCACTAACATGGCGTTTAGCCAGGTACTAACTAACTGCGACATGGTGGTCTTAAGTTTCAAAATGTAATCAACATTGTGTATTATTATACAAAGAGAATTAATTCGATATAACTTCCATATAAAAGTGTCACTTTTAGTTCAACGTTACTCACTTTCAGTCACACAATATGCTCTTAACCGATAGACATGTCAAAAGAATACAAATTCGAACGAGTTATGCCTAGTTACTCACGCTGGACATTCATTGCTTCCATATTGACTTTTTGATGGAGAACCATCATTTGTTACTATTCGAATGCGTTCGCAGTTTGCTCACTTTATTATGCATTTCAGTATTCAGAATGAATATTGGCAATCTGGATAGTTTATGGCTATGAATTATATTTTCTTTTGCGCCTGTTAATTTAAGTAATATAAGAATAAATAAAAGATTTATTTGTAAAAGAGAATTTATTATTACATTTATCTAAATTTTTTTAGCTTTACGCTGTATCCCGCACACAGCAGGGTAGGCAGAGGGAACCTAGTATTAAGATACTCCGTTCCGTCCTTTATCGAATAAAAAATAATAAACTGGAAAGGCCTGACTGCAAATGTGTTTATTTGTAAGATCTATTTTAACTTTGGGGAATTACTTTAAGTACTAAATTATATACAATTCTCCGCGTTGGTAAGACTATACACGTCGTAGAGTTCCACCACTCATCGGATGAAAGGTGGAAAAGGAGTGTTTTGAAGGAAACTCAAAACGATAGTGTTTTAACATTAACTTTTCTTCCCACCAGACCTTTTTAAATAAAGACGTAAAATAAAAAAAAAATCGTTTCTATAATTTTTTTTACATATAAAAAGTTTTTAATTATCTGTGGAGCTGTATAACTAAATAATAAAAATATCTACAAATTAATACAAATACAACAAGAACTGTTGTAAACATAATTTTGCGTATGTCTACACAGTATTATGGGTAAAATTTGATCGCTGTATTTTCCATTTGTAACTGGCAATAAAACTTCGTTAGTAGTGGATTACCGCCATTAAACGCTATCCCAGCAGTAAAGCGGGTAATCGATGCGCCTCCATGTTTATTGTCGTGTAACGGACAGGGTCTTGCGAATAATTCAGAGATTTCATCTTATCTCTTGTATTTTTTTATTTATGTAAAATAATTTATTAAAAGAGTAGATAAACTATTATTTTGTTCCTTGTAGAATAACAAAAAAATAATACTAAAAACCATTATATTTTTTTTGTTAGGCAGCTTAGGCGTAATAAGCAAGCTTAGTTGTTAATAATTTTGTTTTTTACTAGTTGCTAATTTTAATTTTCGTAAATTGTCTTTTTAGACCCACCAATCAGAAATATCTAAAATATAAAGATTGTTGAGTGTAGGAATCGAACCTGTAACCATTTGATTTATATACATTCTAAACAACTTCCCAATACGTAATCCAATAAATGGAAATTAAAATATTTTTTTTCTAATAATTTCTAATTTTTAATAAAAACAAAGCAACTTAATCAGAAACAGGTAGAGCACGTGATCGTTGTATCAAGTTTTTATCATAGCACAGTCACGGCAGCGGCCGCCGTCTCAATTATTAATTGTAATTTTTGACGGGCACCTGTCAATTTCGCAGCGTTCAACCCTTCCCTAATCCTCCTCAAGACGCGAGGTGCTGGGACGTCTCCTTAGCGCCCCCGGAATAAATTAGCTGTCTCCCGACCACATCGGGATATAAAATTTTGAATATGAATGGAAAATTTTGCATTCGTAATAAACCGCTTTTGCTGTGTATTCCGCAGATGCGTACTCTAGGAGTGAATAAAAACGAAATCCGAGTCGTCGTTCCTCAGGTGGCCCGTCATAAATATTTATTAATTATTTTTTCAATAATCTCGCCACTCTTGTATCCTCTAAGGATGGAGGGATATCTCCGCCGTTAATTGCTTTTTGTTTCATTTGAATAAGTATTGTTTTTGACTGCTCGAGCGAGAAGCTGAGTTTTATAAAATCACGACGATGAATAAATTTCTTAAAATCAATTTCATTAAAGCAGTGTTATTAATTTTCTTTTCGAACAATAATATTGTTTTGAAACTAAGGTAATATTGTTATGAAGTAGATGTGTGAAATCTTTTTAGATGATATGTTATAAACGGAAAGTATGCGTAACTTTTAACAAAAATCTTGAGTTGCTATGCGCATACACAAATAAATTTAAATATATAACAACCTCATTATTTTTTATCATACTGAATTCTGTTTTTAAATACTAATATTACCCAATATTATAGTAAAAAATGACAGCACCCGCTGTCATTTTTTACATATTAATTTTCTCTAGAGTTCATCTTCACTCGAGATAGAAAATTAATATTTAAAAACTACTTTACTACCATTACCCAAGTGATTTTACGTGCAATGTTTATGCACGATAATTTTAAGCAAGTTCACAAAATTTCTTGTCTGTCCATAAAAACATTATATGCAGCAGTCGTATCTTATTTTATCGATATTGAAGCTTAATTTAAATAAAAATACAAAATCAGTCAGATTACGCCATGTCTACGTAGCCTAATTGTTTTTATAATTTAAAGGAAAACCAAAAGAAGTATATTCGAATTGGTAGAGCACGACACGTAGCGTCTGATGCGCCTTGCGGTTGCAAAATAACTTTAAAATGTGAAAATGTTATTATTCTAAATACTTCTTTGTTAGAGAGCAGATAGAGTTCATTTTAGAAACGACATAATATGAAGGAAAAAATTAATTTGGCTTTTGAATACTCCCAGTCGCCTCAGTTTTATTTTCATAGCCTTGTATAATTTTATTGGAATAGCCGAATCGAGTCGCAGATGATCGTCGTTTTTCTATATGGAAGTGTAAAAGTTTTTTCCGTAAAAAGCCAGTATCATAGAAAATTTAAAATAAATTTCTACGGATACATTGCTTTGTTATGATTTTTAGGTTTTAAAATCTGGCGTTATTTGTGATTTTGTCATTTTTTTAGCTTCACGCTGTATCCTGCACACAGCAGGGTAGGCAGAAGGAACCTAGTGTTAAGACACTCCGTTCCCCACGTTCCGCCGAATTCGGAGGCATTGCGTGTTAAGTGGCGGAACTTAACGCCGCGCTTTACCTCGACACTAGAGCGAAGAAAATGGGAATATTAAATATTTTCACTCCTCGAGTGGGAATCGATTCCACAACCAGTCGTTTACAGTCACACGCTTGTGCCACTGGTCACGACTGGCCACTGTGACTTTGTTGCTTATCTAAGAAATTATTGGTGAAATTACTTACGTACTTGTAGTCTGTAGACGAAGATATGAAGTATATATTTAAATTCTAATCACAAGAAAATCACATTTTTTTATGTACACTTAAAAATGACTTTTTTAACAAAACTTAGACAAAAGTAAATTAGGATCCTAAATATTTGAAAAGCGAATTTGATTGTGGCTTGACAGAGACTTTTATATTTTTGCTGAAATATTATTTAGAATTGTTTCATTTTCATTATATAAACGACATACGATTACTGTATCAAATTATACAGGTACCAATTTTTCACATATTATTTCCCGTAGGCCACGGAATACAGCGTAATTTGTTCCGGCGTCACCCTCGGCAAGTTAATTTTTTATTTGATCAAGATAGTTACCGAAGGCAAACAGTTTCGTAATAAAGCCAATTTTTTGATAATACTATACTACAGTGAATATTTCGAGCGGTTTATTCCGTTAAGGACAAAATTATACGCCGAGACGTGTCATTTCATAGGCAATTTTGAAGTCGTTTGATTTCAATTAATCTCATTTTCAACTTTAGTAATTTTATTTGTGAAACGACAGTACAGGAATTTCTTTGTAATATAATTTATGAAACGTTATTGCTATTTGCATAAATTAGACAAAGAACTTTTTTATATGAATCGGCTCTATTAGACGATTTATTTTAAAATTATGTAGACTAGCTATTCTTGGCGGTAGAAAATTTGAAAGCATGTCGCAGTATTTTGAAATACATTCATAATTTGAGAATCTTTTATTTGTGAATGAAGTGAGTATTCATTAATATATACTTGACTTTTGATATTTGTTCGTTTCACTTGTAGGGTACAAGTCAACTTTAACTTGCATTAAAACTCAACTTCACATTGGTGACTGCGCCGTGAAGACGTTTTGCCTAACAACAGAGTCTAATCTAGATTTACATATACAGACAAGTGTATTTTTTATATTTATGTATATATAACATGTGTATATAAACAATAATTTTATCTTTACCACTTTTACTTTATTTTAAACTATAAAAGCTATCGGGTAACACGATAGTTCGATTTCCTCTCGGTTTAATGATTAATATTATTTTCATTTCCTCGCTCCCGTACCTAAGACGAAGTGTAGCGTTGAGTTCCGCCACTTAAGAGGCAATGTCCCGATTTCGGTCAAAAAGTGGAACACGGTGTTTTTTGCCACTAGATTCTCTTTGGATATACTGCCAAGCGGAAAAAACCTGTGAAGTTGCTTTTTTATCTTTCCCAATAACTAGTTGTAAAACATAAGATTTCACAAATAAATAAGAGTAGATATATTGCTTAGACTATTTATCAACGTTGACTATTATAGTATTCATCAGTCAAATTGGGAGTACAAATGTGCTTTGATCTCGCTGATAACTGTACCCGTAACAAATTAACCCGTAACTCGCAACATGGTTCAAAATTCTGATATCCTATCGCGATATCTACTCACCCATAACGACATTGATTAAACTGATGTGTTGCAACGAGTCCCGTTCACTGTGCTAATAATTTATATACTCGTATACGGTGTAAGAGGTAAAATATCGTATGATATTACTAAGCTGTGTGTATTGAGTAAAATTAATTATCTGTTGGACTTGAATTTGAAACTTGAATTATTTTTGGTTAAAAATAATAAACAAATAATCCATTTTATTTTTTTTCGGCTTCACGCTTTTTTCTGCGTAACAGTACCCTGTATGTAAGTGGGGAACGGAGTGTATTAACACTAGGTTCCCTCTGCCTATCCTGCTGTGTGCAGGATACAGCGTGAAGCCAAAAAAAAACAGTACCCTGTATGTCAAAGAAAACCCAATGTCAAGGTACTCTGTTCTGCACTTTCCGCTTTAAATCAAATCACTGCACACCATTAACAAGTGGAGGAACTTAACGTCGTGCTTGTCTTAGATACCAAAGAGGAGAGATCAAAATAATATATTATCATTCCCAAAAGGAGGAATGGAATCCATAACCATGATGTTTACAGTCAGACGTTGTCACACTATACCACGACGCCCGTCCTCCTTACAACGGCGTTTCATGTAGCTTTTTAAACTACAATTTTTCATTTTTATTTGAACTAGTCACTTATTGAACGATAAATTACAAAAAATAACCTAAAATACAGAATAAAAATAAAACTGTCAATTACGAACAACTCTATAATATAATCTATAAAATATATGACAGCAGTTTATTTACAGGTTAAGTTACATTTGTAAGGTGAGCCGTGAGCGGCAAGTCGCGATTCGTATAATGTTCGGATCGCGTGAAATTGAACAATATCAGTCTCGATTGACTTTGAGGAAATGAATAGATTTCATTTTAGTGTCATTTGTAGAGCTAATGGCGCCTCCCGCTAATGTTGGTAATAGACACGACGAAACTGGGAATGGGGTTGAAATATGGTAAATTACTGATGACAAATGTTAATGTTGTGGAAATTGAGTGTGTTGTCTTTGGTTCTTCTATCAATTATGTTTGATTTATTCAGATTTTGAAGTAATGTTTTTGTTTGTTTATTTTTTTTTTTGTTTTTTAATAAATTTGAAATATGTAGATTGGTAAGGAAATTGTTTTAAAATCTGTTTATTTCTTTTTTAAAATAAACTTATAGAGTAATTAAAACTAAATAATACTTCTTGAATGCATTAAGTAAGACTTCATTAGAGTTTTGTTGTTTAAAAGATATTATGTCACACAGTTGTCTAATAACAAGCGTTTTTATTCTATTTTTCTTACTTGTGTTACAAATTTAAGCTCTGGCAACATAACACCTCTTCAAACTAACGTATAGATTTGGTTCAACATGTGTCAAAAAACAATTACATGAATAACAGCTTATTTTTGTATTAATTACTACTTTAGAGTGAGATTTCTCCATACAACTTGTTATTAGTGAAGTAACTCGAAGCACCATAATTTAAGAACTAAAATGAGTCGAATGAACGTTGAACCAACTGGTAACTCCATTCGTTAATTCATTTTTTATTAAAACACTTTCAGGCATAAAATATCTAAATTGTATCATAATGTCTTCTTCCTATTTCCTCGAAACAAAAACTCCGTAATAAATAATGCCGTATGTCATTTCTCAGCACGTATGAAATTTATAACTCGTGGAGCAATTCCGAAGGGCAATTTATTTGTAATGGCCCATTCGATAGATACAAGAAATAGTAGGGAAAGAAGTGCGTAATGTTTGAAATTATTTATTTTTTTTATAAGTAAACTACCTGTTATTGATTCTATGGCTACTTTATTATTTAAAAAAAAATGAGCATTTAAAGGCATTTCTGTCAATCAATTACTATAATTTATTAGAATTTAAAAAAAAGTACATACAAACGTTCTTTATTCTTAGTGTGCAATTGTAATACAATTTTATAACGCTGAAACTTTTTTTTTTCAGCTTCACGCTGTATTTTGCACACAGCAGGGTAGGCAGAGGGAAGCTAGTATTAAGATACTCCGTTCCCCACTTTCCGCCGAATTCGGAGGTATTGCGTGTTAAGTGGCGGAACTTAACGCCGCGCTTTACCTCGACACCAGAGCGAAGAAAATGGAAATATTAAATATTTCCACTCCTCGAGTGGGAATCGAACCCACAACCAGTCGTTTACAGTCACACGCTTGTGCCACTGGGCCACGACTGGCTGTAACATTTGACAGTCAAAATGAACTTATCAAAATTGATAGTCTCACAAAAGATTATTACTATCATAAAACATAAATAAAACAACATATCACGCCCCTTCACATACATCACGATACGGGACCAAGAGTCACCACACCGATTTGTGACTTAATCACTTTATTGGCGGCAAGGGAGCGTGCTTATCAGAAAGAAAACGATACCGCTGATATATGAGTAAACAAGCTTGCACTTTTCCTCGACTTTTGGCGGTCACAGAGGCCATAAAGTCGACGGCGAAGTTTGTATTGCGCTCGTGGGGAGACTCGAGTGCTTTTTGAACGTTGTTTTTTAGTAGAAACCGATTTAAAAGTCGTAATTTACTTGCCTTGTCAGTGTTGATGTCGCTGCAGTCCCGCGCATCTGTAAAAATAAGAATGCAATTGTGTATAAAACGTTTAATAAATTTATTCACATAGGAATTGTTTACGAATTCATTTGAGTTTTATATATTTTAAAAAAATAAGGTAAATTATAAAAAAAATCCATATTGCTATTTTCATTAAAAATAGTTAAATAATTTGAATATTTTTAACATATAAACAGTTAATTTTGTGAACATGACCACGGTCTCGCACTTGCGACGCTTTTACATATATAAACGAATTTATAATTATTTGGTCAGAGAAAATGCAGTATTTAAAATGAGTTGATACAGGATTAGGTCCTCTTTTCCCCCTGAGTAAAAAATTGAGAAAAGATTAAAAAAAAAACAAATATTATTACACAGGTATATAAAAATATAAAAAAAAATGTCATTAAATTTTTTCATTAAATTTCTAGGTAGATACCGTATAGATTGTCGAGATACTTTATAATAATAAGAAAGGGGTATTAAGGCATTGTGTACACAGAATCTTTGTATCTGTCCGGTGATTAGCGTACACTACGCAACGCATCGGACCTAAATATGTTTGTACTTCGGCTTCCCACACACCAATATAGGAACCCTCTTGAGGATCAGCCATTACGTAGCCTCTTAACGGCCGACGGTTTTAATTAAAAACTTCTTGCATTAGCGTGTGTCCAACCAATCATGGCGTAAATCTTTACAAAATATTGTTATTATAAATATTAGATTAATTTATTTTATTTGATTTTTAACTAACTAACTCCTTTTAAAAGAAGCAGGTACAGTGTATTACTTAAAATAAACAAATCTACTGATCTATAGCAAAAATGTTCAAGGAGAGCTTTAGTAACATAATTAAATTTTTAGTTTTCATATATTTTCATTTATTTCGTGTTTTGGTTTTTCTTTCCCCGCTATTAAAATATTATATCTTAGATATACAAATATATTTCCGTGCTTTACAGATCGAGACCGAATATTATTGGAGCATATTAAATGGGTCAGGCTGGTTCCCTGGCCTAAACAAACAGCACGGCTTCAAGTACCGTCTTAACCAGCAATAAACAAGCCCAGGTGTACCAACGGTACGCGTCTCAACCGCTGTCCGTACAAACTTGGAAAGTATTCGCCGGCGTTCAAACATACGGCGCTCGTTATGCATGCCTCGCTGGGTTTAATCACGGGGCTAACCCGCCCAGGGCAAGCCTAATGTTTTCACTATGTATTTTTTAAGTACCGCCAACTTGCCGGTATTTTGTGCTCGTGACTCTCGATATTCTTATTCTCCCTCCGCTTGTATATCAAAATATTTCATTTCGACAGCGCTAATTGGAAATTTCGTGTTCCACTTTTTTTGGAAACAGGAGTACAATATTACGCTTCGTTTCGCTCGTAATTCTTATGTTTTGCAACAGACTGTAGGAAAATAATTGTGTATTCGCCATCGCTCACACAATCGATTTCAATATCTTTAACGTTCTTGCTGTATAGCACGAGCTATCTATGATATCTATGCATGGGCACGTAATATAATATCCGATGAACGGCAGACAATAGTTTCATATGAAGAGTCTTTGAAGTTTGCACCCGTACCATATCGAACAGATGTTTCTCGAACATCTATTAGCCTTGTTGTATCCGACAGAGCCCTCATCTGAATCTTGGTCTATTATGCGATGTGTCCAATATTGACACAGTGTCCCGCCGATTGTGCACACCTCACGATCCCTTGTCACATTCAATGTATTTGAATTTCAACGTGAGATATATTCTGCTTTATGGACCGACGCAGGACGGGGAATATCATATCGCGGCTAATCGATGTCCCTACCGATCAATTAAACGTCCAAAAGCTAATTAATCACGCAACATCTAGCAGCGTAAGCTAACCGAATTTTGTTTGACTTGGTGGAAAGTTGTGCGGAGTCTTATTTATTTTTTATCAATTTCATCCGAACGGTCTTAAAAGCGTCCCGTTTTATTATAGGGACGTGAATTAGCAAAAACAGAATGGATTTTGGCTGTGATTATGTCAAAAATAATTAATTATTATCGATTCTCAGAGAGTAGGGGAGCGGATTGTTGGGTGGCACCGAGTAGAATCGTTCTTTAAATTGGAAAGCTAATTACTTGCCAGTAAAAAAACAAAACTATGAGAAGAATATACTGATTCTTCGTATTAATTGTGTATTACCATAGAAATTAATTGTGGTTATATATTTAGCTCAGGGCCAAATAGAATAAAATAAAAAGTGAGCTAAATTTTTATGCCCGCAAAAACTTTCACTGTTGGTACAAAACAGTTTATCCAACTATAAGCTATATATAAATTGTTGTCTCCTAAGCTTAAAATAGTTCATTTATAGTACAATGAAGGGACCTTTATCTCGTGTTTATATTGGGGTTGATACGGAATATTCTTTATTCATTAAGCACTGCCAAGTCCGTGACCGGTTTGCCAAAGCAGTCGCCGTCTATACACATCGCGAACGAACCAAACTTTAATTTAGAGAGCACTACCTGCGACCGCTAGCCCCATTCATAATGAATCACACCCTCTGTTTAGTTTAGAACCTTCTAGTGTGTGACTGACATTTTACGTATAGCCTCATTTTGCCATCTTCAAAATAACTGAGCCCAGTGTAAATCATGAAAGGCTCTTTTGTATAGTCAATAAATCACAAGTGGAAAAGTTCATGGCGAGAAAAATCACAGTCATCGGCCTCTTTTAAATTAACGCCATTAGATTTGAGATTTCCTCTCTGAAATAAAGTGCAAAGATTACCTCTCTTCGTTTGAGCGAGCTTAGTAATTAGTAACGCTCGAGTTTTATTTGTTGACGTTCATTATTCGTTGATTTTGAACGTTGGGTGGAAGTGAGACGGCATGGTAAGTTGGTTTGGGTTAGACAGAGAGATCGGACATTCAATCGTGGAGCTGCACCTGCCGCCGCACGAATTTGCAATTTAAATTCCTAACGAATATTCTGAGAGGACCTCCTTAACACGACATCTGTTTAAATTGTCGGCGATAGAGTGACTGCTGCGGTTTTAGAACTCTTTGTGATTACGAATTAATTGAAATAAAACAAAACCCTTCCAATGATTGGGGTCGGCTTAGAATTGTAACCTTTCAATCTGGTTTCCATCGGAAATTAAATTTCGATTCATATATTTAAATTACTTATGAGAACTTGTATTGCTACCTATTAATAAATTCGGCTATTATTTGAGAATATTCTATACATCTATGCTCTGATACTGACATGGCGCAGTGGGACACCGTCCTAATATAAACGCGATGGCCGTGTATTCGTTTCCAACTTGGGGTAATGGTTATATTTTTTTTTACAAATCTCTTTGAGTTCTTCCTTAAGTGGAGAATGGAGTGTCTTAACACTAGTTTCTCTCTGACAAACCTGCTGCTAAAAATAACGTGAAGCTGCATCTATATACTACTGTGTAAGGTATACTAATATAAGACGGTAAACGAAAGGGTGACAAATTCGCCGTCACAATATAATTTGGTAAATTGATTGATCTTTTCTAGGGATGATATATTGTACATCGGTGTATCGGACGCCAGTTACGGCTACGAGCTAATAGGTGTTAGTGGGTAAATAAAGAAGCGGGCGGAGTCGGGGATCATTAATAACTATCGCCCTACCACTTCATTATCAATTAATCAATCACATGTGTCGTGGTGTTGACGGTTTTTATTATGGTACAAAAGGACGGTCTTACTTATCTATTAAGATATATAGAGATTTCTTAATAAATAGTATATGTATGTCGGCGCAACGAGTTAAATTATTATAATAGTTAGATTAATCGATTTAAAACAACTGTGAATAATAATTTGTAAAGTGTTCAGATTTTATCATAAAGGTAATGCAAAAATAATATTAAAAAAAAGTTAGTAGTTTTGAATTGCTATTTGCAGTATAAACACGCCGGCATTTTCAAACACGGGGGTCTCGCTTCAGTCTTCGGACTATCTAAATAATAAACTACGCTTTCAATAATATTAAGCAGTTTTATTTTTGGATCTATCATCGTCCACAATCATCAAAACCATACGAGTGATGTCAGCAGTAGTGATGTCACTCCATTAAAAATAATAGCTTTGGGCCGTTTCTCTCCGACACGTACGTATAAGAGTAATAGTATACGTATAAGTAGTTTATTAGTACACAGTATTAGTAATTGTAAACTTTTATTTAAAAAGTATTTTAAAATTAACTATTGTTATTAAAATGCATTGGAACTAATGTTATTTTTATTGCAAGATTTGAGACTTCACTAAACGTTGTGATTGTTGTAGGTCAATTAAATTGGGTAAATGTTGTGGCCAGTCGTGGCGCAGTGGTACAGGCGTGTGACTTCAAACGACTGGTTGGGGGTTAGATTCCCACTCAAGGAGTGGAAATATTTAATATTTCCATTTTCTTCGCTCTGGTATCGAAGCTAAGCGCGGCGTTAAGTTCCGCCACTTAACACGCAGTGCCTCCAATATTCAGCAGAAAGTGGGGAACGGAGTTAACACTAGGTTCCCTCTGTTTAACCTGCTGTGTGCGGGATAAAGCGTGAAACTGCATATTTTTTTTAAAAACTAGCTAGTATATGACTAAATTATTAGTTATTTAAAGAAAACATGTTAGAATAAACTATTTATTCTATACTATACTACAGTAGTTGCATAATAATATTGATAGCAGTAGAAAATATCAATCTATTGTGGATAAACATATCCAATATTTATACAAAATAAAACTAACTATTAACCAAAGAATATAAGTAAGCATGTAGAAAAGAATGACTTGTCGGAAGGAGTTAATAATCTTATTAATTTGTTCGAGTTACCGGCAACCCGCTGGTCCCGACGTTCTTTGTAATTAATGAGAACACCTCATCTATTACATTAGCTGGAGGGCCTGCGAAAATACTTACGTGTACGACATCACCAACTAAACGAGACACTACACACGCCTACAAATATTGGCTTTATTATCAAGACCAAAGCTCTATTTATACTGGTCGGATACCATACGAAGTTAACATAATAAATAAATTGCGCGTGAAGAAAATGAAACAAGAAAATTCATTTATCAAAGCAAGCATACGTTAGGTGTTTTCTGAGGCTTTTATGATTGATTTGTAATCAAATTTCGTTGTTCTACTGTGATTGGAGATACAATTAATCCAGGGTTAATTTTATTAATGAACCAATATATATTTGCAGTTTATATAAATTGAAAATAAATTGTAGTTTATATGTAAATTTAATGTACATATATTTATTATATGTGTGCATTTTTAGTACTCTATGATATATCCATACTTATGTTATAAATGCGAATGTCTGTGTGTTTGTCTGTCACGCTTTCACGGCTAATCTACTGGTCTGATTTGGTTGAAGTTTAGAATGAAAGTAGTAGAAATGACTGGGTCCAACATAAGCTACTTAGTTTTTCAAAAATCAACCTCTAAAAGGGTTGAAATAGGTGATGAGGGCTTATATGAAAAATCTACACCGCTTGACCGATTGTAACGAATTTTGGCATATATAAAGTTAATAATCCAAGGTTAAACATAGGCTACTTTATTTTTCAAAACTCCACCACTGAGGGTTGTAATATACGGAAACAGCTACGTAGATCACGCGGCGATGCCGCGAGCGGGCCACTAGTATTGTATATATGTAGGCTTAAAATAATATAAGTTCTATATTTTGATCAGAACGCATTTTGCACGCTCTTGTGCTTTGATTCCAATAAATAGGTTGTCTCGAAGAGATCGCTGTAAGTGATAAGGTCACCTTTTCTTTATCTAAGATCTTCATATTGTGTAAAATTATTTGTGTGAAATAAAGAGATTTTATGTTATATTATGTTAAATTTAATAAATAGATAATGCACAAGAAATTGTTAAGTACTTTCAGGTTCACTTATAAGTGATTTCAGGTTATTAACTAACCCGCTTGGGGGTTCGCCCATGTGAATTACACAACTATAGTTGTTTCATAGTTTTAACCGCTCCTCTTCGCTCATTATGTTAAGAGGTTTATATTTTTCATCTTCAATTTAGCCCCTTAGGAGTTGGTTTTTAAAAAATGGCTAGTCTATGTCTGAACTTCTGTCATTAGTTATCTTCTTGAGAAAATTAATCAAAATCGTTCAAGCTGTTTATATTTTTTATATAAACTTTCTTTTTTATTTCAAACATCTAGAGCTTTATTTTTGACAAAAAGTAGCCTATTTATGAGACTTCTCTGGGTCTTCAATTATTTTCATTCCGAATTCCATCCAAATCGGATCAGCTGTGTAGTCGTGAAATCGTAAGAGACAGAAAGACGTTCACGTTTCTAATATTACTATGGATTTTCAAATAATAACTACCTTTTATGATAAAATTAAGTTACTTTATTCTAAATACTCAAAACACTTTTGAATATATCACTTAAATATCCACAATACTTGGAAATTAATCTGTTAGCTGAATATTCTAAACTACCCATCGATATTGAAGGTAGGCTTCAGAAAGCTCGTAAATCATACTAAGGCAAATACGCTTTGATCAATTAAATTTTATTAGAAGCGTTTATTAAAGGTCGGGTAAGTGAAAGATTTATTGGAGGTTTATCCTCATAACCGTAGATTAAAGGATATTACTCAATACGACTAGGCCTTACCGTAGTAAGGGCCCGAGTTATGTTCATATTCGTTGAAATTAACCTACACGGTACACATTATGTAGATATTAGGAGCATATTTTGAAGGAGAACGGATCCTTTATATTTTAAAGGAGAACGGAGTGTCTCATTTGGTTCTCTCTGATTACTCTGAGTGAAGCTACTTTTTTATATAAATACACTTTTGGGGTATTTCTTAGTAAAACTAATCTTAATTTGTTGAAAATACGTTTTTTGTACTTTTGTATATTTGTACATTTAATTTTTTATTATTATATTTTTTTAAATTTTACATTTTTTTTACTGTAACGTAGTTATATATAATTTATTATAAAAAATAAATGTTAAGGTACCATATAACAATATACTACAATACTATATTATTTTTATTTATTATGAAGCCAACTTAATAATTATTGATTTAAGTTATTGAATCAAGTTTTTTATAAAGATATTTAGTAGTCATGGGAATATCTGCATTTTTTATGATATAAATAATTTATTCGATCATAATTTAACAGCTAGCATACTAGATAACGTTTCTATAAAAGAATGACTTATGATTACGTGATCCTATAACATTGAGCGAGGACCTATTTAATAAAAAAATAATAATATTGGTTAAGATCTATACAATACTAAAAATATAAGTTGTATACAATACAATTCAGCTGATGTAAGGTGTTCGTTTTATTTAAAAAAATATTAAATATAGTTAGACATTTTAAGTAAAGATAATTAAAAATATCATAAATTTAATTAAAGACAGAGAGCTATAATATTATAGTAAGGCATAACAAACTAGGGGAATTAATCTACTTGAAAACGCTTACTCAAAGCGTGTAATATCTCGGGTCAAACACGGACTAATCTAAAGCAATGTAAACATGGGCTTCAAGTTCAGAATTTAACTGTTATTTGAATTGCCTCCTCGTGTGTATATTATTTTTAGTATATGCAAGCTGGTTTATTTTAGAGTGGTATGTACCATCATGGCACAGTGAAAAGTAACTGAAGGTGTTGTGGGTTCGGTCTCCCTTCGTGGACCATTTTATCCTATTGTAATTCATATGTATTGTCTTGTTAGACCAGTTTGGTTAGGCAACGTGTGACAAGAAGAAAACGGAACGTGTGTAGAAAACGGAATGCCTTAACAATGTGTTCTCTCCGTCTACTTCGTAAGTGAATAATTAAGATAAAATCATTCATAAAAAGATAATATTGTAATTTATTTTGAATAACTTATAAGTATTTTGATACTACACCTTTTGGTGGCAATGTATGCAAATAAATCTATAGATTTATATTAAGAATTTTCACAACAATACGCCTTTGTGTATATTGTCATGCAATAAAGAGTAACAAGATTTGTATTCAAAATTGGGAAACTAACAACGAAACCTAATTATCCGGCGGTTACACTACTAACGGCGCAGCGGTGGTACGCGTGATATATGCGCACTTAATTCTAATGCGATGTCGACTGTGGCCCCGCGAGGTGCGACCGTAAAGCTGACTGCGGAATCATAATAAAGTATGATTTCTTGGTCGGGGACGCGGCCTAACGCGGATAATCACTCCTCAGGCGTACCCATATAATTCCTTAGTGCATAATGAAAGTTGATTAACATTATACCCGTCGCTCGTGTGTGCGTGTGTGTCCGACGCAGATTCGGAGTCCTAATTAAGAGCGAGGGTAGGAGGGTCGCGGCCGGCGGCGGGGGCGGGGTATCGATCATCACCCGCCAAGGAATCGACGCAGGGACCCGCAAAAAGGGGAAGCCCTCATCTCAAAATCAGCGGACGACTAAACCCGCTCTCAGCACATGTGTTTTGATTTAAGCGCACGCTAAGGGTCAGTTTAATTCGCGTGTGTAGAAACGGAACGCTTCAGGCGCGATTTGCAAATCCGATGTGAATAATTACACGGATTACGAACGCTTACCTACTGCCTTACTTCGTATTTACATATTTTCTTGTGGCTTAACGACGAACGTCCACGCGTTGTTGTTGTGACGACGATAGTCATTCTTCGTTTCATATAGTTGTAGGTAGATAGATGTTATATAACGTTAAATAAATATATTTTTAGGAGCTTGTTAGGAAATTTGTAACTTTTTAAAGATTTTATTTTTATTCCATCTGGTAATTGACTTGCCTCTTGTGAACTTATTACGAAAAACAAAAAAATACTCACTAACAAAGCTGCTTATAAAAAACGTTGGAAAACACTTATCGCGCTCTAGTGCAAATCGTCGACTGTCACTTCAATCTCGTCGGCGCCGACTCAAATGGGAAAAGTGACAAAAATAACAATCAAATAGAACATCCGCGGAAATGAGATCTGAAAGAATGATCATGCCCGACCCCGGGGACCGGTTGCCTCTTCAAAAACGACTTAATATCTCAATTCACTAAGGAGTTAAGCTTTAAAAAATATTACGATAGGCAACAAAGGGCCCCTCGCTTCGCGGTGTCTTTGACACGTTGCCGCCGGATTTTTCCGCGAGATCTTTTTAAGAGACGGGATGTCATTCTGTTTGTATCGGCTTTGTCGCGTAAGGTTAAGCGCCGGTTTATTAGCCTCCGCTTCCTCTCTGCAAATAGAGGGAGATTTGGGGAATTTAATTTCTGTGTTTTATTTAGAAATTAAAATACACTCATATCACGCCTAAACATTTATTGTTTAAGATACAGACATGACATGTAAGCGAAGCCCCTTACAATCAATATGAAAATGTGACGAGTGGGGTCGCTTGGCAGCCGGCGGTCCTTAATTAAGAATACGTGACAAAAGACGAGACGTGCACACAAACACAAGTTCCAACGAAAAAGGTTCGGATTATGTAACCCTTCTGCGCTTTTGATTTTAAACGCTTGAAGTGCCAATGCCGGACCGTGGAGTCTAATTTGAAAAGAGACTTGACAAATCTGGCTTCGGGGAACCCTCGTTTAATCGAGCCACTGTTACGCTGTCGATATGAATGTTGATACAATGAAATAATATCGTGGCAGGCGGTCACTATGGCGACGGGGCGTGTTAGTGGGAAACCGTAGTTGAATGGAGTGGTAAAAGGCTCGCTCCCGTTTGACCGTTTACATCGGGTCAGCGTTTTGTGTGCTGATTCGGTTCGGGATCCGCAGATGCCCGGATAATTAGCAGGCAAACAAGAAGCAAAACCCGCACAACTTCGACGGACCATTCAGGTGCTCTACAAATACTGCAAGAAGTTTAACAGCAGTTTAATTGCGGTACGAAAACAGAAGCGCACGGAAAACACTTTGGCTTTATTGAAAAGAACTTAGTCGGTTACATTGAGGTTAACTGGTAACGGCAGCGTTTGCTTACCAAGTTATTATAACTTGTTATATTATAGGAATATTTTATTCTATTAGTTTTATTTTATTTGCATATATATATATAATAGGCCATCATGAAGCAGTGTCATAGAATCTAACTGTTAACTTAACGCGAGGGTTGAGGGATTCGATTCATATAAATTATTTTTATTTCTTCGGTAATAAAACAAAGCGTAGTCTTGAGTTCCGCCACTTATCACATAACGTTTCAGATTCGAGCGGAAAGTGGACAACGGAGTGTCTTGACACAAGGTTCTCTCTGTCTGTCTTACAATTATCAATATATTCATTTACCTTAATACACTATACATGCATTTAACGACATTCCAAAGCCCTATATGCCTTAAACAATAAGAAAAGCTGAGTAAATATTCGAAGCTGAACAATTAAATCCCGCCTCCGTCACGTAGGGGATTACCGTAGCACGCACGTCACGCTCGCCACTAATTTATCACGCGTTGTGTCCGCGCCTTTACGCTGCTATTGCCACCGTACTAGCGTTGTAATTGTAACCGATATAAGACATAAGATATTAGAATTAAATATAACTTTTGATAATGTTAAATCTTTATATATATTTTATTTTTATTTTGTTATAAGCTACAATAAATAAACAGAGTAGTTAGAATTTGTTTACTTAAACCTAAAGTTACTTAAAACTAATATCAAGATGCTCCGTTTTCCACTTTCCGTAAATAATCGAAATAATGCGTGTTGAATGGTGGAATCAACGTTGCACATTGCTTTAACATCACTAGAGCAGCGAGATAAAAAAAACTTGTGATCGTTGACACTTAATGGGAATCGAATACACAACCAGCCACATTTACAGTTAGACGCTGTCCCACTACACCACAATAGCCTTAATAGTTCTCTCTGACTATCCAAATATGCGAAAAAAGCATGAACTTGAAAAAAAATGAAATAACATGTCATGTTATTATGCCATTTTAAAACCTAATGAATTTTATGAAAAACAATATTATTAAATACATTTTACACATATAGCTAGCTATAGAAGTGCATTCCCTTTTCTTCATTTACCTGGTAAACGGTAATTTGATTAATTTCCCCTTGAACACGCACTAAGAAACCTGTCCCTATTTGAGATCAATAGGGATTTGGTCCCAATTATGTATTAACCAAAACTTGGCTATATCTAATCACACGCGAGTCCGCTAGGGATTATACTACGAAAAAGAAATTTACCGAAAATATACACAAAAATTTCTAAGCGTTAAGATAATAATAATCTTATACTTTTATTATAAGAATGTAATAATAAAGTTATTTCTTTTAATAATCTAATTCTATGTTTCAATTAAAGTATTCTACTCTATATACTGTTATTCTATTGAAGCTGTTATGGCGCACTGAAAAAGTCTATTGGTTGTACGTTTGATTTTCATTTAGTGCAATCAATATTTATATATTAAAATAATTTCAGCTCTGGTAGGATAGAGCGCGGACTTCAGTTCCACTCCTCTACACGCGATGTCTCGGATTCGGGCTGAATGTGGAGAATGGAGTGTTTTGACGCTAGATTGACTGTTTAGGTTGTACAGGGAAATATGGGAACATCTTGAAACTAAAAAATATATTTCTTTCTATTAACTTTTATTTCGTAAAATATTCATGCAGCTCTGATTTTTATTTATAAAATAAAAAATATACTTTTAACCAAAAATAATCAACATAAATAAAACAAACAATGTAATTTTTCATTTAAACAAATTTAAGATGCCTAGTCAAATGGCATAATAACCCAAATTACCCGAACTAGCTGTATCGCCGTAATTCCCGGCGCTGCGTATCGATCGGCCGCGAGCGACAAAACTTTCTAGACAGCTTTTATATGCACTTTACCTACTCGTGCTATAGCGTATTCGATCAAGAGCGTATTGTTAGTGCCAACGGGTCATTTACTACGCAATTATGCATTGAACGAATGTTTCTGTATTAAAAAATATAATATTATTGAGAATTAAAGAACGTTAGTCATGCTTCATTTCATTTACTAATCGACGTGAAGTGGATACGAATTACAGTTTCAATATATTTAATATTGTGTGTTGTTGCTTTTGAACTGTTTGAATCGTTTTTTTTTTCTAGAGGACTGTTATAAGGGTTAATTTTTAAGGGTAGAATATAGTAAAAAAATACTTTCTATTTCTGTAAATGTACACTGAGTAAGAACTTTTGGTAAAAAATATTTTATATATTTTGAAATAAAAATATTGAAATCTGATTAATACCAAAAGAGAAAAATCGACGTTTCGAAGACTTTACAATATTCCGTAGTCACAGGTAGATGCGACTACAGAATACTGAAAAATCTTGGATACGTATATATTTTCAAATATCAAAAAATGACGTTTATTTTAAAATATATAAATGTATATAATATTTATAACTTTAAACTAATCATTATTTCTATTCTATTTTTAATTCCCCGCTAGT
>JAHESG010000097.1:0-25000 GCA_019049465.1 Dryas iulia moderata | reverse complement strand
AATAATCAGATACTGCCGCCCACTTTAGCAAGTGTTATTAGTAGGCCTATAATAACAAAAATACTATCAAGTAAATGACAAAACAAAATAATCTAAAATAATGTTTTAAAAGAGTGTTAACACTTATTTTGAATAATATCAATCTTACCTATAAGCTTGTCCTCTTTATGGAGATCTATTAAATCTTCACAGACGTCAAACCTGTCTATTAACTGTAGAAAATCTAGGAGTTTAGCAATTGTTGCTGTACCATCAGAACTTTTTGACCATAGCTCCAATACTCTGGCCGTTTTATCTGGTTGGTCATTTATACTAGCTGCTACTTCTGTTGATAACTGAGCAAGTGAGGCCAATCCTCGCCAATCTCTAGAAATTCATTTATAATATTTAGAAAAGGCCATTAAATGTGTTTGGAGTGTTTATGTTAATAAATTATTTGCTAACAGCACAAATTATTTGAAATTTCTAATTTTAGGTGCTAAACAAATGTTGTTGTTTATGTATGTCACTTTCTAAAATCATATATAGCCACAATAAATACATTACATCTTTTTAAGAATTTTAGTAAATTTATTAATATATGAATACAAAAAGATAAGTTACTTGATTTTCTCATTCACTATCAACAAAGGCTTGAACATAAAACGTCGTCTCATTAATTAATAAAGATTGTTTTTGTTTCCCAACAAGCAATATGTCAAAATTTAATGACTATATGGAGACGTAACTTATAAATGAATGGATATCACTTAAATACCTGTGTCTCGGTAGCTGATCGGGTCCGACAATGGGTATAACTTTTTTCGGATTTAATCGAGAAGATAATATATTACGAGATTCATTTGAGAGTGCAGACAACGGCACAGCGGTGAGATCGACGACCATATTGCCGCCACTTTATAGCATACTATAATAAATCACTTTTTATTTTGTTTTGGCACACTTTCATTTCGTTACGTTCCTTGGAAGCGCAATATAAAACTAAATTTAGTAATATATTTGTGTACTGTTGAGTTATCACAATTGTACTAGTGATGGTAGTAGTGTAGTGATGGCTTGTTGCCACTTGTTGATTTCACTGTTTTGAATCGATAGCAGTTAGCGATTTTATGTAGGTCATTCGACTTAGTGAAGTCGATATTGATTTTAAATCACAAATATCTATACAAAAATATTTCAGATTTATAAATTTATATTGAAAAAAATATATAATATCTATAAATGAATAATGTAAGAACATAAAATATAGCTAAGAATTTATATTTTAAGATGATATCGATTCGTAATCACATATAGTGCAAAAATAAAATCGATAAATGTAAATTATTTTTCTTGTGCATCTGTAATAAATGGACTGTTTATTTAATATTCTCATTAATCTGTGGTTTGTGGAAGAATTGCCATATAGCGAATCTGCAGATATCTAATTTCTAAAATATTTTTTGAAAAATTAAAATAAAATAAATTTTATATGTAAGCAAATATACGTTAAATGCTTAAAAAGAGAAAGGAATTATCAAATTGTAAAATGTATAATGAATAAAAGGGGTAAAATTTAAGTTTCTTTTCCTTAAGTTATTATATTAATTATATATTTTCTTAATATTTCAAGTGAATTTAATAAAGAGGCAATTTCAACATTAAGCTTAATCTGTAGTTTATTCATTTATGCTTTATCCTTTATTAACTTCTGAATTCTTCCATAATACGCGTAATAGAAGGAATATGATCTAAAACAATAATCCATATATTTACACTTTACAATATGGTTTATAGCTTAACTGGACAATTCTAGGTAGAATGCATTTAATTATAAAAAAGAATATATTTTTTATTAACTTAACGCTTTTTACCACATAGCATTTTATACAGAGAGAACCAGACACGATCAAGACACGTCCTCCAGTAGTTCCCGCCCATGACATAGCGTATTAAGTGACAGAGCTCTACGCAGAGAGAAGAAATGAAAATAAATTAAATGTTTTATGTAATCATTCCAGCGTCCATTGAAATAAAACAACTTTAAAGCGTGAAAAAGTCAAACACACACATACTGCGCCACATGTAATGATCCTTTTAATATAATAATTTATAAATTAAAGTGCATTTTGAAATAATTTCAACAAAATAGGAAATAAAACACATATTATAATAAATTTATATATTAATTTTAATAAATCTTTAAGATACAGTTAAACTGTAGATCCTAACAAAATTGTCACTGCCGCAGCTCGCTAGCACCACATCTTTACTTTCATCGTCTTGGGCTTTTGGTTTGAAGAACAACCTCTTTACTGTTAAATGGTGAGCCATGCTGAAAACAATATATTATTGTTAATAATATAATTCAAATTAAGTAGATTAGGTAAAGACATTTAAGCTTTCCAAGTGTTTAAATTATGTTAGAGTGTAAGGTGGCGGAACTCAACGCCGCACTTCATCTTACCAGTGGCAAAATGATTATAATTTCTATACATTATAATTAGGGGCCAGTCATTTCGCAGTGGTATAAAGTGTGACTGTAAAGCGACTGGTTGTGGGTTCGATTCCCAATCGAGGAGTTGGAATATTTATATATTTTCGTTTCCTTCGCTCTGGTGTCGAGGAAAGCGCGGCGTTAAGTTCCGCCACTTAACATGTAATGCCTCCGAATTCGACGGAAAGTGGGAGTCGGAGTGTCTTAACACTAGGTTCCCTCTGCCTACCCTGCTGTGTGCGAGATTACAGCGTAAATCGTTAAGGTATGGTTTATCTTTTATTGTAGTAGTTATCTCTTTCATTCTCTAGTATTGTATTTTTCCTAAATACCATCAAGAGAGACTATAGAGTGTAGAAAGCTTAGTGTTAGGACACTCTGTTCTCCACTTTCCGCCTGGATCTGAGACATTTCGTGTTAAGTGGCGAAACTTAACGCCGCACTTGCTTTGTTCACCAGAACCAAGAAAGAGGAATAATTTATCACTTTTGGGAAAGGGAATAAAACCCAAAACCGTCCCATATACAGTCAGATTCTATCCCACTGCGTCAAAAGGACCTCTAATAAATTTATATTATTTTTATTAATTATAGAAAATAAATACCTATTATCCATTTCATGAAGCAAACTCCAAACACCATCAAAACTGTATATCCTTATAACACCGGATTCGAACCCAACGGCAATGACACGCTTAGACTTGATCGGAGCAAAGTCCAACGCTGTCACTGAACTATTGGGTACTTCTAGCGATTTACCTAAGAGTCAAAATGTAGGCTATTTTAGGTCAATAATAGATTATAGTTAGTTTATAAATATATAATACTATTTTAATAATGATCGCCATATTCCTATCTTTTTGTTTACATATTTCTTTTATTTCTAATTTACTTTCAAGGGAAATATTATTTTTTAGCTTCACGTTCTTTCCACATTGCTGGGTAGTCTGTGAGAGCTTAATTTTAAGATACTTTGTCCAATTCGCCTGAAATCGATACAATGTGTGTTGAGTGGCGGAACTCAACGCCGCGCTTTGTCAATGGTGCCTACAATAGCGAAAAAATAATAAAATTAAACGATCATATACGCCATTATAAGTAATAATAGGGAAATATACAGTTACATAAAAGATTAAATTTTGTAACATATTAAGTACTTCTAAACATTTTTAAAGTGTAATTCCACACTTAGGAAAATCGAAAAAGACATTTAGAAAACGTATAAAAAATTGAACACAGCGGGATTCGAACCCGCGCCTCCTGAATAGGCCTCCGTCCAGGCGCTCAACAACAAAAATAAGTTGTAATCAAGCGTATAAGAATTTCGACCTAGCTGGTAGTAGAACGCATGGCTCAGCGGTGATTGCGCCTATACTGGACGGTATTCAGGAGGCGCGGGTTCGAATTTTTATACGTTTTCTAAGTGTCTTTTTCAACATATTAAGTAATTTAAAAACTAATCAATGTCCACAAATCACAACAACTTTTATAATTTATTATTTTAATTTTTTTTTTGGATTTTAACGAATAAAAAATAAATATAAGCAATAAATAACAATATAAATAATATATTCATAATATTACCTATCCATACTTATATTATAAATGCGAAAGTCTGTGTTTTGTCTGGTACGCTTTCACGGCTAATCTGCCGGTCCGATTTGGATGAAATTTATAATGAAAGTAGTAAAAGCGACTGGGTCTAACATAGGCTACTTATTTTTTCAAAAACCCACCTCTAAAGGATTGAAATAGGTGATGAAAGTTTATGTGAAAAATCTAAACCGCTTGACCAATTGTAATGAAATTTGGCATAAATATATTTGATAATGTAAGCTTATACATAGGCTACTTTTTAAAAAAAAATGCGCCCCCGAGTGTTGCAATATAACGAAATAGTTCACGCAGCAAAGCCGCAAGCGGGCCGCTACTATTTTAATAATACATTATTTACAATTTATGGAACTAAATTGTAAAACAAAGTCAAGATATAAAATATACTTTACCGACAAGACTATAATTCTTCAGAGACGAATTGCTTACTGTATCCGTTTCAGACCATACACAGACCTAAAAAATATTTGAAAATTAAATTAAGTTTTTTTTCAAAGTTCACGCTGAATCCCGCACACGGCAGGGTAGGCAGAAGGAACCTGTGTGGTGAAGTGTTAAGATATTCTGTTCCCCACTTTGCCCCGAAGGCATTGGGTGTTAAGTGGCGGAACTTAACGCCCTGATTAAATTAAGTACAAGAAAAATTTAAAATAAAAGTTGGCAACGATATTTCTAATATAAAGAATTTCGACGGAGCTGGTCATAGAACCCATGGCATAGCGGTCAGAGTGCTTGAACAATTTCCAAGAAGCGCAGGTTCAAATCCCGCTGCGATCAATTTTTTACACGTTTCCTAAAAATGTCTTTGTCAATTTCTTAAGTGTGTGAATAACACTTTAGTATGTTAAAAGTAATAATTTAGGCGACACCGATCACGGGTTTAAATCTAACTCTAAATTCATTTTTTTTTACGTATGATACGTATGTTGGCTTACGTTTGACCACACAAAGCCGGATGTTATTGAAACAAGAATAGTATTTAAGTTGATTGAACACAGACAACTTAAATGTTATATTTGTCTGTATATTATTATTAATTACCTAACTTGCATTAGAATGCAAAAATGTCTTTGTCAAATAAATAAATATTAGCCGTTGTGGCGTAGTGGTACAATGTCTGACTATAAACCCAGTTGGTTGTGAGTTCAATTCTCTCTCAGGGGAGTGATTATATTTAAATTAATTTCATTTCTCCGCTTAACTACCTAAAACGAAGGGCAGCATTGATTACCATCACAAAACACCCAATATCATAATATCGCACAAAAAATATAGAACAGAGTGTCCTAACACTAAATTCTCTCTAACTACCTTACTAAAAAAAATCTTGAATTTGCAAAAAAAAAAATTCCTCACCTTTCCTTCCCTAGATCCAGTCGCAAAAACACTAGAATCCCTCGCCCAAGCGCAACACCATATAATCCTAGAGTGTACCCCATTACTCTTATCTGTGTTAGCTTCAATTGCAAACTGATTTGAATCTGCTACCCTCCGGAATAATGTCCATTTCCTGTCACGTGACACTGACAAGAGACGCTGGCTGTCAGGTGAGAAAGCCAGTTGGGTGACAGTTAGCGTGTGGGAGGTAAGCTGTTGTATTTGTTGCCAGCTTTTTGTTTCCCTGAAAATGGGGAAAATAAAAATGTGAGTTAATTTTAGAAAACGATTAAAAAATCCGGACTCATCGGTCTCGGATTCCGTTGCATTCAAATATTGATGTTTTCTAAATATATCTTTTATAAATACTTTTAAAGTGTTATTCACACGAGTAAAATATTGAAAAAGACATTTAGAAAACGTATAAGCAAGTATCCGCACACGCAACAGCCAACCTATTACAGGCACACAGCATGCCCTCGCACCCATGTTTGTTACACACACATATAGAAACTCTAAGACTATCAACCTGCTTTTCTCTCTTTCTTTTACACACCACAAGATGATAGCTCAATCAAAGTCCAAGACTGCATCATGCATACATCAGATTTCTTTCACACATATGCTAGCTGTGAGCAACCTTGTACCTTTACTTCTTCCTCACTCGTCTCTCCCACTCTTTCACACCAAAACAGTTGACCACTCTCCTTCTGTCTTGTAGTTTTATTACTCTCTCACTTTCTAATCTACAACTTTTTGAACGCTCACCAAGACAGTCCTCCTCCGATACGCACGCAGCAGTTCCCCACCAGCACTCGCACTGAGACAGTACACCGTATTCGTAACCGTGCCCGTACAGCTTTTGAGTTTCCGGCCAAGATAGTCAACCTGCCACTCTCTCCCTCACTCACTACAATACAACAGCACAATCATAGTTCAAGACTCGCTCCGAGACAAGACTTGTTACGTGCACACTCACACACACTTACTTAATCTATCTCTCTCTTTTCCTCTCCGTCTCCCTATTTACTCTCCAACTCACACACACGCAGGTATATAATAGGTTAATACTGTCGACAAGTCACGCACTCTTTCTTTCTCTCTCTCTCTCTCTCTCTCACACACACACACACACACACACACACACACACACACACACACACACACACACACACACATTCTATCTCCTCTTTCTATCTCTCACTCACCACAATATAACAGCGGCGTGTACAGCAGTAGAGGACTTGCAGGCGGAGGCTAACAGTTCCCCATCAGCACTCGCACTGAGACAGTACACCTCGTATCCGTGCCCGTACAGCTTTTGAGTTTCCGGCCAGAGTGTATTTTGCATTAGAGTTTCTTCTGTTGGTGGTTCTGGAAATTTTTTATTACACTATACTAGCGGCCCGCTCGGACTGCCTAATTGTTTCGTTATATTGCAACTCTCGGGGGTGGATTTTCGAAAAATAAAGTAGCCTATGTTTAACTTTGGATTATCAACTATATCTATTCCAAAATTCATTACAACCGGTCAAGGTTGAATTTGAAAAAATAAGTAACCTATGTTAGACCCAGTCATTTTTACTACTTTTATTCTAAATTTCATCTAAATCGGACAAGTAGATTAGCCGTGAAAGCGTGACAGACAAACACACAGACATTCGCATTTATAATATAAGTATGGATGTTTGGCCACTCAAAGCCTAATGTTATTGTAACGAAAATAGTAACTAAGTAGATTATAACTAAAATATTATCTGTGCAAATATGTTATTATTAATTCCGCATAACGGATAGTCAGAGAGAGCTTAGTGTTAAAACACTCTTCCTTCACGTTCTACTTGAACTGGAGTCATTGCGTGTTAAGAGGCAGAACTCAACACCGCGCTTTGTCTTTGATACCAAACCAAAGAAATTGATATTTTTTTTTAGCTTTACGCTGTATCTCGCACACAGCCAGGTAGGCAGAGGAACCTAGTGTAAAGACACTCCGTTCCCCACGCACCGCCGAATTTTGGAGGCATTGCGTGTTAAGTGGCGGAACTTAACGCCGCGCTTTGACTCAACACCAGAGCGAAGAAAAGGGAAATATTTAATATTTCCACTCCTCGAGTGGATATCGAACCCACAGCCAGTCGCTTTACAGTCACATGTTTGTGCCACTGTGCCACGACTGGCCCCGAAGAAATGAATATTAATAACTTAATATAACACAGACGCAACTTCATGCGTTTCTTCGCAAAACAGTAGGCAGGGAGAACCTAGTGTCAAAATACTTTCCGTTTTGTTTTTTTTATTTTGATATAATAGGAAGTCAACGTTGTATACAATGGGATATGATAGGCTAACTCAACATGTAGTAAGTTATAAAAGGAAACGGAAAAACAGTACAGTTAAGAAAATTTTTAACCTTAAAACAAAACTTAACTTTGTTCTCCACTTGCCGTCGAAATATGAGCCGGTAATACCTACCGGCTCATAAATACTAATATATTACTATATATTCATAAATTTCATATACATTATCCAAGTTGGAATCGAAGCGACGACCATTGTGTATGTCATACTATGGCCTTTACTTATAATAAATATCTATTTTAAAAAAAATAATTCACAAAAATATTTTAATATTATATTTACCATGCAGTTCAATAGGTACGAAGTAACCATCGTTTTCATCACCATTAGTTTGGTCTTCCCCACTGAAAACCGCTTTATTTGATAGACCTAGGGACGGGACTGACGCTCCTTCAGGACCTGAAAGATTTATTCCAAGTAATTATTTAGAAAAATACTTTATTTCGACGATTAAAATGCTTGGATATCTAACGCATATAGCATTACACTAATATATACAATCAGCGCCAAGATAGAGGAAAAATAAAACGCGCTTTACAGAGCAGCTAATAGTCAATATGGATGCGATGAAAATTTATTAAATTCTTGTATATTCTATTATTGCATTAGTCCTTTTATAAATTAAAAAAAAAACATAACATTTTCCACATAACGGCACTCGAACCCGGCGGAGTTTCGAAAGCGGACCATGACCTCAAACCGCTAAGCCATACGTTCTGTCCAACTAGATAGAAGCTTTAATTTAAAAAAAAATACTTTACTTACAAAAACAGAATTAACAAAGAACAAAGTTCGTGGTCGAGAATTCCTTTTAAGCAAGTTGCCTGTATGGGAATTCCCGCCCTTCCAATAACAAACATATATAATATTTTTTTTAGCTTCACGCTGTATCCTTGAGGGGTAGTCAGTATGTATAATATATTTCTCATATTTATGCAAATTACAATTATTATTTCAATTACCATTCAAAAATTTCTTAATCATATTTAAATCGTATTTTTTTTTTAGCTTCACGCTGTATCCCGCACACAGCAGGATACAGCGTGGCAGAGGCAGAGGGAACCTAGTGTTAAGACACTCCGTTCCCCACTTTCCGCCGAATTCGGAGGTTTTGCGTGTTAAGTAGCGGAACTTAACGCCGCGCTTTACCTCGACACCAGAGCGAAGAAAATGGAAATATTAAATATTTCCACTCCTCGAGTGGGAATCGAACCCACAATCAGTCGTTTACAGTCACACGCTTGTGCCACTAGGCCACGACTGGCCACAATACTAGAAGTATTGTGGCCAGTCATGGCCTACTCTTTCTAATTGTAATTACACATAATCATATATTTTTTTAGGTTAGTTAGGTTTTTTTGGTTAATTATGCACTTGGTAAATGTATAAAATAATATATTATTTATTTCAATCTTAGTAATAGAGAAGAATAGAACTTGAGCAAAATGGTTTCACATTTTTTCCTGTATAGCAGATATATTTTTTTTTTAGCAGAAATAATCTAGTGTCAAAAAACTCCCGCCTTTTGCTTTCCACTCAAATTGAAGACTTGCCTCTTTGTACAACGGGGGAAAAGAAATAATTTAAGTATAATCACTTCCTCGAGTTAGAGTCGAATCTATAAGACCACAACTATCACGTTTACAGTCCAGTCAGACTACAGACAGTCTACTTCAGAGAACATGGCGCAATGTGGCAGAGTGCACATGAAACGAGCAGACATTTTATTACTCAAAACCAAACTTTTATAACCAAACTAGCGTCGTTTGTGAAGGAACCTAGTATTAAGTCATTCTCTTATCTAATTTCCACTCAATGTCCAGACATTGCATATGAAACAGCGTAACTAAACGCCGCACCTACCTACATAAACAAAAAAACAAAATCTCTCACCTTTCACCCCACCACCAACCAGCTCTTCACCAACAATATTTTGAAAATTGGCTACAAAATTGTGAGGAGCTTCAAACACCCTTATGACTTTCTCCTCAGCGGCCGACGCGAAGACGGTCGCGTTCACTAAAGCGATGGACGCCATGTCGTATCCGTGGACTTGGGGGCGGGATATTTCATGCCATTCTACACCTTGACCTGGTGGACAAAGAAATAAAAAAAATATATTAAATACTAGCGGCCCGCTCGCGGTTCGCCGCGTAAACTATATAAATATTTCGTTATATTGCAACCCTCAGGGGTGGATTTTTGTAAATTAAGTAGCCTTAAAGTAGCCTATGTTTAACTTCGGTTTATCAACTTTTATTTATGCCAAATTTCATTACAATCGGTCAAGCGATTTGGATTTTGCTTATAAACTTTGATTTCCTATTTCAACTCTTTTAGATGGTGATTTTTGTAAAAATAAGTAGCCTATGTTAGACCCTGGATTATTTACTACTTTCATTCTAAGTTTTAACCAAAGCGTGACAGAGGACAGACGTGACAGAGAGAACAGACAGACTTTAGCATTTATAATATAAGTATGGATTAAATAAAAAAAATATGAAAAATGTAGGTTTGCCCTTTTTCGGTCAGAGAGAACCCAGTGTCAAGACACTCTGTCGACCAATTTGCGTCTAAATTGTGAGACACTATGACAACGTCTGAATACATTCGATTGCCATTTATGGAAATTATTGTTTAAATTATTTTCATTTCACCACTCTAGTGAAAGAAAAGAGCGGCGTTAAAGTTCGCCATTCAGCACAGTACTTTCAAATTTAGGCGGGAAGACGAAACAAAGCGTCTTAATAGGTTTTTGACTTCCCTGGTATGTCGGAAAAAATGTATAACCTTTCCACACTAATATTATAAATGCAAAAGTCTGTATGTTTGTTACGTCTGTTATGCATAGGCTAGCTATTCTTTTCATAAACCAACCGCTGAAATAAGGGATGAAGGGATGAAAGTTTGTATTAAGTTACTTATAGTTTAAATTTCCACTCACCGTCTCCTCTAGTCCATGGTGCATGTAACCTGGTAGTTTGGTCTAAAGACACGCTAACCAGATACCTCCCTTGAGCTTCCCATTTAATATCTTCAACCCCACTGAAATGTCCACCAATAACTACGCTTGGACGCCATTGGTTCGTTTCCTGTGAAATTAAGGAAAAACTTAAACAAAATCTCTATATAATTTTATATTACTTTAATATTTTTTTGTTCTTTATACGCTTAGGAAATTGACCGTATGACTTATCGGTTCCCAAGCTTGGACGGTTCCCAAGTGGCGCAGGTTTGAGTCAAAATTTTTATACGTTTTCTAAAAATGTCTTTTTCAATTTTATATTATGTGATATATCGGAGAAAAAGACGTAATTACTATACGGTGTTTATTGGACAACTTTGCATTCGATATTTGTGGGTTCGAACCCCATCCGGGGAAATGATTATATTATAATCACTATTTCTTTCTTCGTTCTGGTAAGACTAAGCGTGAGTTCCTCTAAAAATACATAAAATGGAAAACGGAATGTCTTAGCACTTGGTTTTCTTTACTTATTCTGCAGAACACATGTGATGGTCAATGATTATAATTTGACAATTCACGCTGTATCCCGCACACAATGGAACTCGAACTGGAGTGGGAATCGAACTCGCAACCTGTCTCGTTTATAGTCACACACACTTGTCACACAAAAATGTCTTTTTCCATTTCTTAAATGTGTGAATGCCCATGTTAATATGTTAAAAGTACTAAATACCTTATCCAACTTCCATATATGGAGTGATCCATTATAACCGTGCCCCAAAAAGGCGTCGGCACCGAACCTGCTACCGTAGAACCCCAGTCCATTGCCGCCCACTTCCCCTACCCTGACGGTCTCCACCCACGCGCCCCCGTGGGTTTCCGGTTGCCATATTATTATAGTTTTGTCCAAGGATGAAGATAAAAGTCGGTAGAACGGTTGGTTATCTGTAAAAAACATATTAATAATATAAAAAATAAACCCGCAGGGCAGCTTATGGCGAGCTGTTGGAGAGTGGCGACCCCACGGACCTGAGACATCCAGAGGGGAATTGATATTTATCCCCCGCCTATAGCTTGCCTTCGTTGGCTGGCAGAGTGGAGCGCAAGAGCTATATACTAGGAAGGGTGGAAGTGCTCAATCTGCGTAATAGCGGGCAAACCCGCTCTCGAGCTTGCTCGTGATGGTGAAACCGGTGCACACCTCTCTACACCCTTAGCCGACCACGCCGGTGTTGCGCCCGAGGCACTATAGCACTTTGTGGGGGCCCATCTAGTGGGAGGCGAGTCACCGTCCGTCAATCACTCAATTTGAGACTGTTGAAATGGCGAACGTCCGGTAGTCTCACTCAATAGCCTAGTACTTAGTCCGTCCAAACTCCATTCCATAGCCCCATATTAGTTTTACATATTATCAATAGTTCCTACGCATTAGGCGGTGACCATCTTTGGGCAATTTACTGTTAATTAAGCTCAATTATTCTGCACATAAATATAAATCAAGAATTATACAATAAATTCACCATGTTGGCCTAAAATGTCAGCCTCTAAATAAAATTGAAGTATAAAAAAATACAATTATACTTTAACTTCAACAATTTTTCCTTACCTTGATCAAAACACTTCTCCCACTGAACACCATACACCCAGCCCTCGTGACCAGCAAGAACTGCATCAAGTTTCACCGACCAGGTCACCCCGTGACTTGGGAACACCTTCTCTTCCACTTTGATGCCCGATACCACTTGTTCTTCATGACGCTGTATCCTCCATAATCTGATGTATGTATCTTGAGATGCAGATGCTAGCATTATTGTTGTTGGATCTATAAAAATTATACATTTAAAAAAAAAATATAAAATTTTAATATTTTTTTAATAATACATATATATTAAAAATATAAATATTATTTTGGGTGCCAGTTTTTATATGTGTAGCAGGATAGGTAGAGGGACTCTAATAAAGAAAAGAAAAAGACTACAATAATCATTCTTCTGATTGAGAATTAAACCCACAATCATTGTTATTATAGATATTGTCCCACTACACCACGATGGTGTCATGTTTGAGATCAGTATCCTCTATAAGAAGATAAAATTTAATTACATATAGAATTCATTTTTAATTGTAAAATAAATTGTAAAGCAGGAATATATCTATTTTATAAATATTAAGAACTATCTAGACACATTACTAACTGAAAAGCCAATATTCTCTTTTATAGTAAGATTTTAAACCTTTCAATACTAAATTTCAAATAAATAATAGAAGTCTCACCAACACTTGTGACATAGCCCTCTAACCCAATATTAGTTTTAATAAAATTAAATTATAATCTAACCCTTTAGTTAATTATTATTCATTACTAATCTTTAATGTTGTATATATATTGGTAATAAATATTTATTTTGTTATAGGTGAAGGTTGCTGTAATGTTAGTGGATACCTTTTTTAGTTTAATTGTTTCTCTTTTTTACCGTACAATCTCCTTTGTGTGTTCTCCATACAATGTGACATTGGAAAAGTGATTTATGCTCTACTAGCACATTCGAAGAACCATAACTTAAGAACTAAACTGAACTGAAGATTTTAAAGTTAATAATAAATTTCAAACAGATAATAGAAGTCTTACCAACACTTATGACATCCAAGCCTCTGACCCAATCTTCGTGACCAACTAATGTGTGGACTCTATGATATTCATTATTTTCAGTGAAAATGTGTATTTTATGGTCATCCAACGCACAAAACAGTATTGGCTTATTTGCAATTGGTAAAATATGTGCTTTAAGGGTTAGGCAGAGCCCAGAGTGTAAATCTATAGTTTGTTTAAGAGTTGCTGTACCTGGAAAGTTAAAAATGAAAATACACAACATTGATTATTAAAAATTGAAGTAAAGAAATGTTGTATATGTGTATATTAATGCATAATCTGATTTTTGTTGTATTTAATAAAAAAATGTCAAAAACTCATTTAAACATTTTGGCAAGATTGTTTACATTAATACTTAGAAATGTAACATAAGTTATTTAATTATGTAAATAGAATTATAAATCTAAAGAATATTTATTATTATTTAAAATTTTCTCACCATTTTTTCTTTCCCAAACTTTGACTGTAGAATCTATTGAACCAGTATAAATTACCAAATCATTTTCTATATATAATCCATCTATACATGTCACTCCGTCCCCATGTCCTGATAAGACACTGGAAACTTTCCAAATACCACTTTCTAAAGTCCATATTGCTGCTGTCTTGTCAGCTGAACATGAAAGCAGTTCTGTACAGCTATTGTCAGGTTTATGTAGCCATTTAACCGAGTTTACTTTTGATTTGTGATGGCTTAACACTGTTAGTGGATCTGCACCTTTTACATTCTGAAAATAAAATGTAGGAAGGTTTTAAGTTATTTTTTAATATAAGTTTTTATAGTCCAGTCTATAAAAGCATCAAAATATCTGTATATTGCACATAAAGTATTTTATAGCGGTAAAAAAAGTTATAAGAGACAAAAATATTGCTCACCGTATCATAAATAACTACAGCATTTGTAGCGCCGAAACAAATTAATCCTTGTTTATTCCAATCTGCTATTTCAGGACAACGATTGCAAGCAACCGATGTGTACACTTGTTTTATAGATACCATTTTTTATGTATTAATCGCATGTGATGCGCAATGTTTTGTTTACTACTATGACATATGTATTAGACTTTCGAGGTTATATACATATTTTAATACTGTCATATGTTACATGTCAAAATTTTTGATACCTTCTTTGAGGAATTTTCATTACTTAAATGTTTTTACACGTTTTATCCTTGTTTTGTGAATAAAAAAAAATACTAATCCTAGATGAACTCTAAACTATTTCTAGTAATTTGTTTCTTCAATTTTAATTTTGAGGTGTTCAAGATTTGCACTAATAAATTTTCACTTAGTGGTCACTTAACAACATTTTATGGTTGGCACCATTTTGGCGGGAAATGGAAAATTCTGACATTGACAACGTTTGTAAAGTATTGGTTTCGTTGTAGATTTTTAATGTTTATATTATAAAAAGTATTATTTATTATTTAGTAGTAATTTAGTTGAATATACATTCTATTTATTTGTATAAAAAATGCCAGAAGTAATGATACACGGGATTCCTGTGACCTTTCCTTTCGAACCTTATGATGTACAAAAAGCATACATGGAAAGAGTTATTCAGAGTTTACAAAATAACACAAATGCCTTATTAGAATCGCCTACAGGAACTGGAAAAACACTAAGTCTATTATGTTCCTCTCTAGCTTGGCTAATGGTTAAGAAAGCGCAGTTACAAATGAACGCACAACTCGGTAATTTTACTGAACACAGTGGATCGTTTAGTGGATCTTTACGAGACAGTCTCAAAGCAGGTAGTGGTGGTAAGCCTAAAGACAACACTACCTGGGGTATGCCAAAGATTATATATTCTTCACGGACTCATTCACAACTAACTCAGGCCATGCAAGAGTTAAAACGATCAAGTTACAAACATGTCAAAGCCTCAGTTCTGGGGTCAAGAGACCAAATGTGTATTCATCCTGAAGTGTCTAAAGAAACTAATAACATGAACAAAGTTCACATGTGCCAGTTAAAAGTGAAAACTAGAACTTGTCATTTTTATAACAATGTGGAATCCAAAAAAGATGATAGATCAGTAAAAGGTGACGAAATCTTAGACATCGAAGACTTAGTGTCTGTAGGGAAAAAGTTAAAATGTTGCCCTTATTATTTGTCAAAAGAGTTAAAACAGGACGCTGACATAATTTTCATGCCATACAATTATTTGTTAGATCCAAAATCAAGAAAAGCTAATGGAGTTGAACTCCTTAACAATATTATAATTCTTGATGAAGCTCATAATGTGGAGAAAATGTGTGAAGAATCTGCTTCTTTACAGATCAGAACTACAGACATAGCACTTTGCATTGATGAAATAACTTATATAATGAGATCATTTGTAGACAATGCTGATGATCAATTAGATATGACTTTAGATAGTAATCAAGCGAAAGATTTTACATGTGATGACTTATGTATTTTAAAAGAAATGATGTTAGCTCTGGAGAAAGCAGTGGATGAGATTGCAATTGGTGTGGAAGGCACGACTTATCCTGGAGGGTTTATATTTGAAATCCTTGAGAAAGCAGAAATAAAGGATCACAATCACACATCAGTTATAGCTTTGATAGAAAATCTGATACAATATCTGTCTACAGCAAGTGCATCACCATTTCAAAGGAAAGGTGTAGGACTTCAGAAACTTGTTGATCTATTAAATATAGTTTTTAGTGGTATCTCTCATGCATATAAGGAGAGGATAAAAATGTGTTATAAAGTCCATATACATATTGAGGATAAAAAAAATAATAAAAAATCAGATAGCTGGGGAGCTTTAAAAACAAATACCAACAAATCTGCAGAAAGAGTACTTAGTTACTGGTGTTTTAGCCCAGGGTTTGGTATGAAACAGCTAATAGATCAAAATGTTAGGAGTATCATTTTGACCAGCGGTACTCTGGCACCTTTAAAGCCTCTTGTCTCAGAACTTGGCATACCAATTGGTGTGCAATTAGAAAATCCTCATATAGTAAAATCAAATCAAATTTGTGTCAAAATCATAGGTCAGGGACCAGATTCTGTGCAGCTCAATTCAAGTTATCAAAACAGGGATAACCCCAAATATATTTCATCACTGGGCAGGACTATATTAAGTTTTTGCCGAGTAATCCCTGATGGCTTGCTAGTCTTCTTTCCCTCATATCCTATTATGACAAAGTGTCAGGAAGCTTGGCAAGCTGAAGGAATTTGGTCAAGTATAAATAATATAAAACCAATTTTTGTTGAACCTCAAAGAAAAGACACATTTAATACCATAATAAGTGATTACTATAGTAAAATTAGCGATCCCAGTACCAAGGGGGCATGTTTTATGGCAGTATGTAGGGGAAAGGTATCAGAAGGTTTAGATTTTGCCGATATGAATGGAAGAGCTGTTATAATAACTGGCTTACCATTTCCACCACTTAAAGATCCTAGGATTATATTAAAAAAGAAGTACTTAGAAGAACTAAGGGTTAAAAACAAGGAGTTTCTATCTGGTGACGATTGGTACTCTCTAGAAGCTACCAGAGCTGTGAACCAGGCCATTGGCAGAGTCATCCGTCATCAACATGATTATGGTGTAATTCTACTTTGTGATAATAGATTTAATAATCTAAGATTAAAAAACCAACTGTCTGCTTGGTTGAGGGATCATATAAAATTATCAAACAAATTTGGTGAGACTCTAAGTGAGATCTGTAGATTTTTCAAAAGTGCTGAGGCCACGCTGCCGTTGCCAAAACTAAAGCCGTTACTTCCACATGAAGCTAATACAAGCTACAAAGAAAGTACTTCTACAAGCCTAACAGGTGTTTCATTTCCCCAAACAAATACTAGAATAGTTCAAAATAAAAAGTCAGTGAAACAATATCCTAATTCAAATGAGGTCTACGCAGATTTTTCAATGGACTTCTACAAAAATGCCCAAGCCTCGGCATATGTTAATGAATTTAAGCCCAAGGAAACTAAAGATCTGTTTAGTGCTCTAGATTCTTCTAGTGAAAGTTCACAATCTTCTCAGCCGTTAGTAACTATTCACAAAAGAAATGCAGAAGAAGCTAATGTTGTTGCCGTGTCAAAGAAAAAGAAATTAAAAATCAAAAGCTTTGGCTTTGAAGAAAATTTAAAAGAATCTGGAGAATTGCCTATGCCTGAAGAAAGAGTTGCACCAAGTTCCCTTATAGACTTTGTTAAAGAAATAAAAACACTGCTGGATACAGAAAGCTACAAAAAATTTCAACTATCAATATCTTCATATAAAAAGAATGGGGATTATGGCTTATTCCTTAATATACTGACTGAACTATTAGAAAACAAAAGACTGTTCTATTTATTTAAAGGCATGAAAAGATTTCTGAAAGAGGAACATAAAATTTCCTTTCAAACCTATTGTGATAATGTGAAATTTCAAAGCTGATAATAGTTAATATGTAAATATTCTAAATTATTTAATGTACTGGTAGTGAAATTTTTGAAAATTAAGGATATGTTTCAGTTACTTATATTTTAATAAAAAAATTGTTATTATATACAATATAATTAAAAGCTTAACAAATAAGAACAGAGCATTCTGACACTATCATCTGTCTTCTTTCAAGGTATGAAAAGATTTGTGAATCTAGGAATAAAATAAAAGATTTACCTCCATATTGACTTATTTTATTACACTAAACATTCAGTTTCTTTTCATTTCTTACTAAAATACATTTTTAGGTGCTTCGTTAATTTTATTAGCTATTTCTACAGAGTTTATTCGTAACATAGTTTGCTGAGCTCTTTGGAAGTTTATCCTCATGAACTGCTTCCTTCTCTTCTTTTTGAAATGGGTTCTTGTGTGTGAAAGGCCCTTAGATATAATAGTAGCGGTAACTGTGACAAGTCCAGGTTGAACCAAAGGTCGACCTATAAGAGAGAAATCTTTGGACGCTGCCAATAACACTTTGTCTAAAGTTATCTTATCACCAATATTTGGAGGCCAATATCCTTCGACAACTAGAAGATCGCCATCTGTGACACGCCATTGCTTTCCCAGTAGATGTACTATTGCAAAGTTGCGAGATGCCCTAGATTCAATCAGCTTGTTACAAGTGTCTATCACGTCCTTTGTGGTCTCTGGGACTGTAGAGGTTTGTGAAGGAGCATTTTGAGTGATGAATCTTGAAAGAATACCACCTGAAAGTCGAATTCAGAATAAATATTTACTGGCATTTTTACTTAAAAGAGATAATACCACTGGTTTATAAAACTTAATATCTCAGATTTAAAAATAAATACTTATATAAGAGACTTAGCGGTAATCTTTTATTCTTTTATAATATGGTAGTTTGTGAATTTTTCATTTTTCATTAAAATCGAAATGTGGAAATATATTTATTATGGTATCGTCTACTAATTTAAGCATACCTTGTGTATTAAACACGCTGGCCAAGCGTTGTAGCCCGGCTCTAATCATGTTTATAATATTTTATAATTAAAAACTCTATTTACTTATTAATTAAACATTGTATTATTAGAAAAACTAACATAACCAAATACAAAAGTAGGTTTTTGACATTTGATAAATTGATTTTGACAAATATTTTGCACAGATTATACAAAGTTAGAAATATAAGAGATATAATAAAAAAATGGCACGTTTAAGCACTTGTTTTTCACCTATTTAGTAATATAATTCGTAATATACATTATAAAATAATTTTTAGAGTGAATAATTTGGAAAACTTGGTAAGAGTATAGAGAAAGAAAACAACGGATAAGAGTTATTAAACTAGTAAAGAAGTTATATTGATAGATGATAGATGGCGTTTTGCATCATTTATATTCTAAATTTCGTTATTTTCACTTCATGATGTTCGATATATTGGTTTATTAATATAATTCCGTCGTTTCTAGTACTTAATATTTTTAAGTAATATTTAATAATACAAACTTAATTCCGTTTTAATTATCCAGATGAGGGTCTGTACCATAAATATCTATCAAATGTAAAAAAATAAAAATGTCTTATTTTTAAAAAAAGCCTTCATAGTTAGCTTTAAAATTTAGTTACACTGTAAAAGATATACGTACGGATAACATTACACGAGACGGAATATTATATTTTAATTATAAAAATATATTTGGTTTCAAGGACGCGTCTCTACTAATTTTATTCGGTGTATACCGAAGGTGAAAATGCAATGATGTATATATATCATAATTATGATCTGCCTTATTTGAAAAAAAATATTGAAAAAGTTTTAAAATTGAAAAAAAACGAACTAGGAATGCCAAAAAATATAAAATTAGTCGTGATTTTCTTCATTTCTCAGCGGGCAATGGGGCAAGCAATGCTTAGTATTTCCCTACGTGATAGAATCAGAAATGAGGACATCCGTAGGACAACCAAAGTAACTGACATTGCTCGGAAAATTGCCCCACTGAAATGGCAGTGGGCGGGACACATAGCGAGGAGAACCGAGGCCGTTGGGGTAGAAAGGTTCTCGAGTGGCGACCATGTACCGGACGACGCTCAGTGGGCAGGCCTACAAGGTGAAGGTCGCCGGATGCCGCTGGATGCGGGAGACGCAGGACCGATCGTCGTGGAGATCCTTGTGGGAGGCCTATATCCAGCAGTGGGCGTCGAACAGCTGACTTGATTGATTGATTTCTTCATTTGCACTAAAATTATGTATTGAGAAGGTATTATATAAAAAAAACTATACATTAATTCTTAATCAGGGGTCAACCATGGAAATGTATGTAACATTTCCTATAAACCAACTTACCAACAGAAAGCAGTTACAGGTAAAGAAAAAAAGAAAAAAAAATGGTAAACGAATTTCTGCGTAGCTTGTAAGAGCTATGATTTACCGACGTCCCCGGCTAAATAATAAAAATAATATATTTCTTGCCCCCACGTCGCATGACGAATGACCTGAATAATGCCAGTCCGTGTCGCTGTAGACACTGAAATGAGCTACGAGTATGCCACCGATATTCGTACGCCTTAAAATGCGACCATTTTAGAAGAAATGCTATGAAAATTTATTGTATCTTTTGATTTCATGGTATTGTGGTTTAGTTGATATATGATTTGATAATGTGATTGTGGTAGCTTCAAATCTTGTTTGGGGTGATGTTATACCAGGTAGATATAAATATAGTACACGAGTTGTAACTTTAGTGTATTTACTGGTTAGACTAAGTTAAATTCGCATTAAAATTAAAATTCACATTTAAACTTGAAAATTATATACAATAAAAATATTATAATAAATATTATATATTAAATATATAACACAATTTAAAAAGTCACAAATTTACTAAGGTGTATAGATATACCTATATATAAGTGTATTATGGTAAACCCATGGAGTTCGCCATGGAACACTTAAATACGCGCCTAGTGATTGTGATATATGACCGTAGGGCGCACAGATAAATGGTCCATAAGGGACAAATATTTATGTTGACCTTACAAATATTTTACATCTCTTAAGTATTTTTTAATGTGAGCACAGACTACATACTTTGGCGATCGAAATATACACAATATTTAAAAAAAAATTGAGGCCAGTCATGGCGCAGTGGCACAAGCGTGTGACTGTAAACGACTGGTTGTGGGGTCGATTTCCAATCAAGGAGTGGAAATTATATTTCCATTTTCTTCGCTCTGGTGTCGAGGTAAAGCGCGACGTTAAGTTCCGCCACTTAACACGCAAGCCTCCGAATTAGGCGGAAAGTGGGGAACGGAGTGTCCTAACACTAGGTTTCCTCTGTCTACCCTGCTGTGTGCAGAATACAGTGTGAAGCTAAAAAAAAACAAACCGATTGTGGCTACGGATGTGACTGTAAATGCTATTGATTATGGTTTTAATCTTCGCTTTTCGGCCATTTTTATTTATGTGTAACGTGTATTGGTAAAATATTAAATTGTTTATATGACTGTATTTTTAACTTAATTTGTAAGAAAAGGAATGTTGCTGACAAACAGCGCTGTAGACAACTTTATAGCATGTGCTAAGCTGCACTCCTTTAACGAATTTATTGTATTTCTCAGTTTTTTGTATTTGTATTTTTACAATTTGAATTTGCCTAAAATCCTTTTTTTGTTTTATAATTGACTATACCAGGAAACACCTCCATACATATATCTGTCTATGCAATACAATAAAACAGTATAAAAGATGAAAAAAATGTAATAGAATAAAATCTTAGTAATGATTGAAGAATCTATGTCTTAAAACTTCAGTCATTTTGTCTGTTTGTACGCGATTGTCTTTGTAAATAATGGACGGACTTAAATAAAATATTTTAGTTGCATAACTTTGCATCTAGGGAAGGTATAGGGTACAATATGTTTTAAAGATATTACGATAGGAACGGGAAGCAAAGATAAACTTGTAACGCCATGTTGTCGCCTCCAAAAAGTAAATAAATCTTTTATTGGTTTGAGTATTACATATCCTCAGACCAACAATATAACTGTGGCTTGTCATGGCGCAGTGACACAAAACGTGACTGTAAAGCGACTGGTTGTGGGCTCGATTTCCACTCGAAGAGTGGAAATATTTAATATTTTCATTTCCTTCGCTCTGGTGTCGAGGCAAAGCGTGGCGTTAAGTTCCGCCACTTAAAACGTAATGCCTCCGAATTCGGCGGAAAGTGGGGAACGGAGTGTCTTAACACTAGGTTCCTTCTGCATACCCTTCTGTGTGCGGGATACAGCGTGATGCTAAAAAACACAATATAATTCTGTAGCTTGTTTTAGTCACTGCAAAAGTTTACAGTACTTACTTTGTAGAAGAATATTTAAAGGATAAAAATGCGTGCAAGTAATTTGATTTGAGTTTAAAGCTGGTTAGCTACCATTGTATTAAATGATAAAATTGTTATTTGTATATTTAAAAAGAGCATCTGTTGAGTTTCTGTGTGACAGTTCTTCTTAGCAGAACTGCCTTCCGAGCCGGTGGTAGCTTTATGTTCGTTCAACCATTCAAAAGTGTTTGCGAGAGTCTAATTAAATAAAGATATCTTGAATTTGAAATTAATTTCACATGCCCTCATAGTCAAAGTTAAAATCAACAAATTTTAGTAAAAATAAGATGGTAAATGTTTTTTTTAACGCCAAACAATTTACCACTGGTACAATAAGACTATATAATACTGTTCAATGTCATATGTATTTTCCATTAACCTATATAACAATTAAAGATCTGGGATATCTGATGAAAGACCATAACCAGCCAAATAAGAAACAAGAAAATGCCTCAGTAGTAAACCGCGATCAGTGTGGTGGGTAATATAAAAATTATTGAACTTTGCAGCCATCGCATTGAGAGCGTCTGACTTTTAACGCTGATGGCTGTACGTTTATTATATAAATATATTTTTTTTCTCTTTCTTTAACGTCACGCTGTATCCCGCACACAACAGGATAGGCAGAGGGAACCTAGTGTTAAGACACTCCGTTCCCCATTTTCCCCTGAATTCTGGAGGCATTGCGTGTTGAGTGTGCATTAAACCAAACACAAACTTTGATCTCAACGCCGTACTTAGAAATGAATATTGAGGGAACATTATTTCTTTCTAGTTAAACAAAGATGGAATCAGTTTCAACATTCAACACATAACATCTTAAATTCGAGAGGAAACTAGAGAACGGAAAATAACTTGATCCTGTTTATCTACAAAGAGAGAAAAAACAATCTTAAAAAATACAATACAGAAGTGTCTTAGAAATAAAATAAAAACTATCTGAAAGGACAAATTTTATAGGACATAGACATAAAAATTAAAATAAGCGTAAATGCGGGCATTAACTAGTTTATTTTTTTTTTTTTTTTTAGCTTCACGGTGTATTCTGCACACAGGGTAGGCAGAGGGAACTTAGTACCAAGATACTCCGTTCTCCACTTTCCGCCGAATTCGGAGGCTTGCGTGTTAAGTGGCGGAACTTAACGCCGCGCTTTACCTCGACACCAGAGCGAAGAAAATGGAAATATAATTTCCATTTCTCGAGTGGGAATCTGGGCCACGACTGGCCACTAGTTCCTAATTTATATTAACCCCGGACTGTCAATCTATCATTGTGTTTTATCAGACATACTCGTATGTAAATTTTGCGTCAGTGATGGACAAAGTATTATATTTTGATTGAGATTCAATCGTTAATAAACCAATTACCAAAATTATACAGCCATTTAGTTGCCCTTAATGACTGTCATTAATTTACGTAGAAATTGTCCTAAATAAGGAAGACTTTATTCGCTTAAAGACATTAATAGTGATAAACAAACCTTTCTTGCCTAGTCTTGAGGCCCTAGGAGGTCCTAGGAGTAAATGATAATTTTGGTTTAAAACTAGCGACTCGCTCTCGGCTTTCGTGAACTGCACAATACTTTTTTTTTTTTAGCTTCACGCTGTATTCCGCACACAGCAGGGTAGGCAGAGGGAACCTAGTGTTAAGACACTCGGTTCTCCACCGAATTCGGAGGCTTGCGTGTTAAGTGGCGAAACTTAACGCCGCGCTTTACCTCGACACCAGAGCGAAGAAAATGGAAATATTAAATATTTCCACTCCTCGAGTGGGAATCGAACCCACAACCAGTCGTTTACAGTCACACGCTTGTGCCACTGGGCCACGACTGGCCACTTATAATTTCTTATAAAAATACTATATTTTCTAACTCTCTCTCAGAGTTCTACAAATCATAGAAGTCGTAGAGCTACGTCGTAGCACCGTAGCGCGGCTTCTGTCCTTTTGAGAATACTTTATCAATACCTTACCTGGTACGTTAAAGTTGTAAGTTACGTAAGTTTTTGCACTTTATAGTTAATGTTAAAGGTATGCAAGCTCAGTAGTTATATGTATGACTGTAGATCCAGACTTACTTAGACTTAGATTCATATTCTGAGTTGGGTTAAAATGTTTTTGTCGTATACACAACCGAACCCGAAACTCGAACCCGATTTTATAGCTTTGCTAGAAATGTCTTTTTAAATTTCTTAAGTTTTTTTTATCTTCATTTTGTATCCCGCGCACAGCAGGGTAGGCAGAGGGAACTTAGTGTTAAGGCACTTCGTCCCCCATTTTCCGCCGCCGGAGGCATTGCGTGCTCCACACCACAACCAGTCCAACCAGTCCAGTCTCCAATCCACAACCAGTCGTTTACAGTCACAAGTTCATGCTATTGCGCCACGTTGGTCTCAATAAAGTAATATGTGTAATTGTGTTTTGGTAGATGTATGGTTCTTCTTTTAACCTTTTTAGCATTATTCACACATTTAGGAAATTGAAAGACATTTTTAAAAGACGTATAAAACTTTGCTTGTATAGTTATTGCCAGTTGTGGCGCACTGGCACAAACGTGCGACTGTAAACGACTGGAAATATTTCCATTTTCTTCGCTCTGATATCGAGGCAAAGCGTGGCGTTTGTAAGTAAGTTCCGCTACTTAACAGGCAATGCCTTCAAAATTGGGCTTAAAGTGGAGAACGGAGTGTCTTAACACTAGGTTCCCTCTGCCTACCCTGCTGTGTGCGGGATGCAGAGGAAGCTATTAAAAAAAAAAGTCATTGCCATGGGCCTT
>JAHESG010000096.1:0-25000 GCA_019049465.1 Dryas iulia moderata | reverse complement strand
ACATCGGTTCTTCTCATTAAATTAGTAGCATACGGTGTGGCGGGTTCAGTATTACGCTGGTTGGAATCATATTTATGTGACAGACATTTCTGCGTTGTTGCAAATGGGTATGAATCTGGTCAATATAAAGTAACATCTGGAGTCCCTCAGGGCTCACACTTAGGCCCATTGTTGTTCAATATTTTTATTAACGACCTGCCAAACTGTTTTGAATACTCTACACCGTTCATGTTCGCTGATGACCTTAAACTTCTAAAAACTATTAATAATATTAACGATGTCATATACCTACAGAGTGATCTAACAAGGTTATATGAATGGTGTAAGACAAACGGAATGGTACTTAATGCAGATAAGTGTTACAGCATTACATTTACCCGTAATCAAGTCAAACGAAAAAACCAGTATTACATCGCAGACTCACCATTGCAGCGTGTTAGCACTATTAGAGATCTTGGTGTGATATTTGATGAAAAGTTGACTTTTATACCACACATGGACAATGTAACAATAAAAGCCTCTAAGATGCTAGGATTTGTTCTTAGAAATAGCAAAGTATTTAAAAATCCAAATACTAAAATAGTACTGTATAATAGCCTAGTACGGAGTATCTTAGAGTATGGTAGCGTGGTGTGGAGGCCTCATTATGCAACACATTGTCTTCGAATGGAAAGGGTGCAAAAACGCTTTCTCTACCATCTGGCATTTTCTCAGGGAAAGACTAAAGAATTGAGTTCGTATAATAAAAAACTAGAATACTTCAAAATGAATACCCTGAACAACAGAAGGGATTTGTTAGATCTTATGTACTTATATAAATGTCTTAACAGCAAAAGTGATAATCCCGATACAATATCAGAATATAAGTTTAATGTTCCGTCGCGGTACCCACGCAAACCTATTACTCCTCTTGTAACACCTTTCCGAAGAACAGTTTTAGGCATGAACTCACCAGTTTCACGACTGTCAAAATTGTTGAACTATAATAAGGATCTCTTAGACCCTTTTGGGGACTCACTGACTAAATACAAATATAAAATCATTTCTCAATTCTCAATTAAATAATTATATTTTTAAATAATTCATCGAAGTTTGACTAAACAATATTGTATTTACTTAATTTTGATTCAATGATAATATTTTAATATAATTTACCTAATTTTTAATATAATTTTAATATAATTTACCTAATTTTAATATAATTTACCTAATTTTTAATATAATTTTAATATAATTTACCTAATTTTAATATAATTTTTGATACGAATTTAATAGAATTGTTATATTTGAAATACTTGAACATTTAAATGAACATGTGTGCAGGGGTGATGTTTTGGCTAATTATAGTTAATTATGTGTTCATTTAAATGTTAAAATATCTATTTATTTTTTCTTTGTTAAATAAATTAAACATCTGTAACACAAATGTATGCATGCTGTATTCATCTTAAATGATAATGCATTTAGTCCTAAGTTTTTTAATGTGTAAACTTCTGTTGCTTGTATCTAATGTAATTGTCGCTGATGAATCTAAATAAATAAATAAATAAATAAATAAATAAATAAATAACACGAATTAAAAATGTAAAACAGTTTTCTCGTGAAATATTCAAATAAAACAGATAAAAAATGAAAAATCGGAAATTTCAAATTTGCTTGTTAACTTGTGACGACTCAATTTTTCTTGAGTTATGGACTTCATAAAAGATTATATACACTTAATATTTTGAAAAATACTACATAACTTTATAAATATTTAATCTGTATATTTTTTAAATTCAAAAAGTTTTAAAGTGAATAAACAATATTATATTAAAATGCACTAATATTTAACTATAAGCAAAAGGAAATAGTAAGTATTATTTTCTTAGTGTGTCACTACATGTATACATGCAAACATGACATTACATACGTTCTAAATTACTCTTTTTCATCGTTGATTCATTGGTTTACCATAAGTCCATATCTCTGTGACTTTATTAACGAATAAATAAGTAAATCTTTTATACATAAAATGATTCTGTATCTTATATTTCCAACATTTAACACCATATAACATGCCTTCTAGACGTACATACATATTACGCAATGCAAAAAACATTATTTACTAAAAAAGAATCGTAGAAATAACTTAAACATGTGACTAGATTAGACTATAATTATAAAGAAAATTATTATCATAATAAACAAATAAAATTTGATTTCTTATATATTTTTTGCTTATATTGAGATTATACCAACAAAATGTTTGTATTAAGTAGCCAATGTTGTAGTTACTAAATCTGTATATTACGATAAAAGAAAATAATATCACGCACAAGTATTTCTTTATTGCTATAGATAGATCCGACGTTAAATATATGTGCTGCTTCTGACGTAGTTTAGTCCCCTATATCATTTCATTCAACAAGAAAGATGTATTTTTACACCAATTTATATAAATGACCTTTAATTATATAAAAAATGATAATTATAAAAAATGAATAATAATATTCAGTCCTTGGTTATTTACGTGTAAGTAGTTTAATTACCCTCTCTGACATTGTATGCTCTGATGGCTTCCTTTATTATGTGATTCGTTATCTAATCTCTTATCTAATCAATGACTCGTGGTGCTTACAGACAAGGTCAGTATCAAAATTACTGATTATGGAAATATAAACAAACGTCATATACATTTTTTGCAAATGATATTCTGTTAAAGGTTGAAAAATAAAATGATATTGTAGTTAACATGCTTTTATTTTCGTAAAATCAACAACTTAATGGAATAATGATAAGGTGATTAATGAAATAAAACAATTAAGACAAAAAATGCGAACTCCACACAAATATATATGTTTGCCAGACCAGCACTGCGCTATTCTACTTGAGCGTGTTTAGTGGCATTGAGAACTAATAATAATAGGTGAACTTGACATTGAGAGCAGAGGCTCGTCATCGTAACGCCGTTCGCCGTCTCTACCGCACCGTCCGATTACGTTGAGGTTAAACAAGGACAGATAAAGAATCTTTCTGTGTTCGCGACTGTTTGTAGGTCAGTCGTGTATTTGTTCCGGACGATAGTCAGAAAGTCGACTGGAGGTTACAGTCCATACTACATATGTACATAGTTATTTATGTTCCTTGTTATCATAATGTGCGAGACCAGAGGTGCCATTACGTTGTGTCATTGAGTAAAATTGATCTTTTTTGCAATTATTAAAAGACTTAACATATTTAAATTAAAGTAAGCACTATTAGTTGGAAATATTTTCATTTTCAATGAAATTCCATCATCTTTTGATTCAAAATTAGTGTTGTTGTTCTTTACACAGTATTTTAATAATTTAATTATAAATGTTTAAATGTACTTATTTAGAATTTGCGGAATTTAGTTTCTACAGGGTTAAATACATATAGATAGATGACCTATGCAATATATTTGTAATGATATTTCAAATGAAGACTTTGTGAAATTCCTACATTCAACTTCTAATTTGGCTGGTCACGACTGAAAAATTCTATTTCATTTTGCGCGTCTTAGGCGTTGGAATCGAATAAATGCTAATTTTAAATCTTTTATATTTAATATTTATCACTCCCTATTATTAAAAGAATATTTTTATATTCTATATCTTAAATCAACAAATCAATTGTTATTTATATTATAAAAATATGTATTACATAACATTATCAAAAGTATTACTTTTTAGCTCTACATTTTTGCGAGAAAGCGTGATCTGGTGGAATTTTCGCGAAATTATTCGCCCCATTACTTTGAGAATTCAAAGCCTCTTTGTTCAGGAAAAGTCCGCTAGATGGCGCTGTGAGAACCAAAGCCTTCAGGTTGAAACTTGTGTTCTTTTATACAAGATGGAGCCACTGAACACAAAGTTTTTACAATAGTATTTATAAAATTATGTTATTTTACGCTTTTATGTTCTTTATGTTCTCGCAATACAGGGTAGTCAGAGAGATCCTAATGTCAAGACACTTCGTTCTCCACTTTCCGTCTAAGATATTGCGTATTAAGTGACGGAACTTAACGCCGCGCTTTGTTTTAAATACCAGATTTGCTATTTATAATACATATTAAATATATTTAATTTTACATTTCTCGTGGAATTATAATTTTTCATCCAATTAAAAAAACTAAAGTTATTACGAATATCAATTTATAGATTTCTTTTTCATTAAAATAATAAAAGAGTGCGTTAATATTACGATTAATTAATTAATTAACAAATTATTTGTTAAATAAGTACTTTTATTTACCAATTGAATATTATAGAAACGAGTTAAGTCAACAAGGTCGAATTGGTTTTTATTACTTCATTACAACAACGAATATATTTCCCTTAATAACTTAATGATTTAATTTGAAATGCATATTTTATAGGGCCAATTATTGTTTCAATAAGCATTTTGTTTGTGAATGGTAAAAATAAATAGTAAGTTAATCTGACTATTCTCATCTTACGGTCTATTAAGAACATATTTTAGTTATTTTACTACTTTTACTTTGTCTAACCTGCGGGGAAAAACATGTACTTATATTAAAACATACAAAAAACCCGCGAGTGAGGTGTAAATAAATGTACAGTTATTGTGTAATCGCGTCTATTTTTTCATGATTCACTCTTGAAAATATTAAAAAAAAAGCAGCTTCATTGCAGTAGTTTGGGAGAACTACTATTAAGACACTCTATTCTCCATTTTCTACCCAAAACAAGACATGTAGTATTGAGAGGCTGATCTCAACGCCGTGCTATGTCTTAGATACCAGAAAGAAATAGAAATTATTTTAATACAATGCCCCTGAATGGGAATCAAACCCGGAATCCATAGTATTTAAAGTCAAACTCTATTCCTGTGATACGATAAATTGAAAAAATTTATAATAGTAATAGTATTTTTTACAATATTTTATGATATATAATAATTAGAATAGTATGATATATGATATGATAATATTTTTTAGAATATGTAGAATAGCATTTTTTAGTATTTCTTAAAATATTTGTATTGAATATATACCGTGCAAAATATAACAAACATTCCGTAGTACCCGCCGGCCGTACTCCGTCCGTACTGAGTATGACGCACGCACACGCCGCCAGCGGTCGTCGCTCCCTTTACAGAAAAATGACGTTCTTGACTCAGTTTATTTATTGCATATTTACCCGTGTTTACGTCATTGTTATTTATGTTCGCCTACATCTTTTTACAAGAAACAATTGTTATTTACATATTAGGTTTTATTTTTGTGATAGCGTTTACGAATATGGGTACTCTACTTCTCGTAACAAGCATCAGTCAGCTGGTCTCGTATAAATGAACTCAATTGTGCTTTTTATACTCTAAATTAAAAATATAATGGCATCGTTCACATTTTTTGATAATAGTGGGTTCAAAATTTCTAAATCTATTTTTATTATAAAATAGATTTTTTGTTCTTAATTAGTGTACGGCGATAAGTTAAGCCATTGGCCGAAAATAAAGACTTCTTATAAAGGCTATTTCTGAAATTGTGTAAAATATATCTATCTAAAGCAAACATATACACTAAGTATTATATTTAAAAGATGCGTATATTATAGTAACCATTAATTAATAAAAAGGTAACAGTAGGAGAATATAAGTAGTATATATTATTAATAGAGCTTCAAAAGCTCTTACAATGCAAGTTCATTTCTGTAATACCTCTACAATGTGATAATTCTTTTAATAATCGCAAGGTGTGTTATCGTTATATCAATATATTCTAATATTCGTATTATTTAAGAGGTTTTCAATAGATATAGTGAACATAATAAGATTTCAAAAATGAGAAAACAAAAATTAGTAGCGCTACTTGATCATAGATGGCGCTGCATGTATTGTGTAGCTTTTACTCAAAACTGTGTTAAGTGTACTAAAGATATATTGTTTATACAAAAACTAATAAAACAATATATATAATATTTTATAGATTTGTCAAATTTATCAATTTGAAACATAAATAAATTTTATACAAAAATGTAATATAAAAATATTGTTAATAATTAACAATGTATTTATATATCATATTAAATATTATTTAAAGTCATTTTCAGTATTAATATAATTAATTGCTCAATACTTTTTATAAAATTGTTTTAAAAAAAAACTTAAACAATAACGTTAATGAGAAATACATTAAGTAAATGCGATCCAGTTGTTAATTTAACACCTTGAAGCTTAATTAATTAATTTTACTGTTTGCCTTTGAACAGGCAAAGTGGTGAGAAGCATTAATCTAAAAGACCTTCAACGCTATATCGATATGATAGTAATGTAATAAAATAAAACGGTATGTTGGAGAAGGGCGGGCGATATCGTAACTGTAGCTAACGATAGCGGAGTCGCGATGCAACCTTGCAGAGTTTGTTGCTCCGGCGGGGAGGGCGCGCGGCAGGGGAGCTCTAACCTCAAGTGACATGGTCTTGCGACGGCTGACATACCGCGATGCACTGTTTCCACAGCCTATGCCTACGCTACTTTGATTAGCTTAAATATTTGCAAATTATAGTTAAATGTGAAATATAAAATAAATGTATAAAGGTTTGGATAAATTTAAATCAATCATTGCGGATTATTTTATACTTTATATGTTTGTATAAATTGTATCAATAATAATAATTGTCAAATTTAATTTAAGCTCCCCATACTCTATAAATATAGCAATTTTTATACTAATTCAAGGTAAACACAATGAAACAACAATAACCTAATAAACTCGTTGTACAAATGAAATCTTCAATATGTATTAGTCAACAAGTTTACCTAGAACGGTTGGCAAATGTGAAATCTATGCACTGTAACTGAAGTTGCTTACAATATTTTGCTATCAATGTTATTCTGTTATTCGACTTCTTAACTTCACTTTCAGACAACTCGAGGTCGTACGTTTGCCTGGATATAGGACGTATAATATTTCTTTGTTTCCATCGGAGTTAATTTCCACCGCCCCTCGGAACGCTCGCTTGATCTCGTTGTTCATCCAATGACGTGACCTATTTACAAATACAATAGAATGCTTGTCACTAGTCGCTTCTCTAACTGTATGACTTAGAGTGTGAAATCCCCTATTATCCGTTATAGTATATATATTTACTACCCCATTTTTCAGTATAATTATTGGGATTTTAAAATGACACTAAAATTACCTATTAGCAATCTCGTCATATTCGTATTTTATTACTATTTTTTTATTTGTGGAGGCAACAGTGTGTCAGGTATTTTAGGATTTGTTTCATGCCGTGTGTAACTACCATACCAGATAAGAAACTAAATCACACGGGGGTGATTATTGCGAAGGTCACGTCGCAGCTGGATCACAACCAGCGTCACAAACCCAACTCCTCGTTATGATATCAATGTACAGAGTGACGATACACAGCAGTCACGATATTTTAAAACTTCATCTAGCACGCTAGAGATAAGGCTTATTTCTGAATAATGGTCGCGTCGGTCGGTGGCCTTACCTCATTAGAGTTCATGCACCCGCGCGAAACTGGGGCACGTACCTCGTGCGCCCCCCTCCACCTGCGCTTGCTGCCCCCTCGCCGTCCCGTTACCTACCACTAGCTTTCATTGAAATGTTACTATTACTCGAATTTGTAATCTCATACTACGTTATTAAACACTACGATCATATCGTAACTCTAAATTAGTTGACTTATTAGCCCAATTACGTAGTTGTTCAATTCGAGAGCGCTCTTTGTTTGTTGACTCAAGCACCGATGCTGCTGATTAGTTATCGGACGAACCGTTGCAGTCGTTATTACTTATGCGATATCGAAACGGTTCCCTTTCGGTTAACGATAAAAGCTGAGTAATTGTTTCTATTAATAAAGAAATGACGTTTTAACTATTTTATACAAATAGTCCAACTAAATGAAAATACACGGCCGTGACATTATTTATGTTATTTTTCGAAAAAGGTGGGAGAGCTACAAGAGAAATGCTGTCAACATGAGTCCACTGAACCAGTATTGCGCGACACAGTGGTTGCGCAAGCGCACGCCGAGAAAGTGCGAGTAAAAGTTGACGCAACCAGCGTCACACCAGTCGCTACAACGTCACACGCACACATGCGCACATCCACACGTTAGGCTGTGTATACCTGTATGCCAATAGCTTAGACGTGTCATGCATTGACGACACCCGATTACAATCGAAGGAGTTATACAATCGTTCTTATAATAACGACTGTTAGCGTTCACGTTATTGAATTAAATATTGAAACTCACATTCTAATGATCGATCATAATAACTATTCGAGATAAGCAGCACATTCGTCTATTCATATAGAATTAATAATAAAACCGTAAACTTGTTTTTCTTATAACTGTGTCGATGAAGTAAGCTTTGTAATATTCACTAAAGTAACCGCAAATGAATACAAAATAATGCTAATAGGCTTAGTATGTGACATATTAGTCATATACTCGTATGTTAGTCATCTTGCATAAAAATATAATGCTTGGCCGGATTAAGAACTTATCAATTCTAGCTAAAGTCATCATGTACACACCTTCAAGGTGTTACCTCGATGTTGTTTACCAACCTTCCTACCATGAAGTTCTACTGTATCGTCCACTGCTGAAACCATTATTGGACGCAAAGTTATATTTTAAATCTGCAAGAAACGTATTTAATAGGTACATATAGTTAAAAAATTTTGTGCACTTTCTCTTAACTTTTAAATAAAAATATTTATTCTTTATAAAAGTTATTTATATCTAAATTAATAAATTGCCTTATAAAATATATTATAATTTTAATATATTTTTAAGTATTATTCACACACTAAGGATTACAAAAATACTATTTAGCATTCATATTATTGCTGCAAAATAATATAATAATATAATTTTATTCAAATTCAAAAACACCATACAGTATTGAGTGTTCAAATAATTTTGTAAATAAATTTACAATATTCATACTGAACACTCATTTACATTATGACCTGAATAACTGTATTGACGAAATGTATGTTTGTCGGTCACTTCATTTCATTTTTTGGGTGAAAAGATGAATTTTATTTAGAAATATGTGTAAAAAATTTGGAAGTTAGTCATTTTCAAAGTTGAGGGTTGAGAGGGCGGGGGGTGGGAGGTGAGAGGGAGCGGAGGTGCTCTGTGGCGACAGAAATAGGGCGCGGAGGACAGAGCAAGGCTGCCCCGGTTGCCGTTCGTCGACCCGCGCCCGTACCTACGAGAACGTATCTACGAGTTGTACGAGTGTGTGTGCGTGCCACTCGCTACGATTATAATACGGTTCACGCCATATGCGCCTTGTATCTATTGTTGACGATGCATCGGGCTAATTAAAGCTGCGTCGGCTCACTACAATTTTCTCAGTGAAATCCAAAATACCATTTATTACAAATTCTGCTTTCATATACTTAAATAAATCTTAAAAAATAACATATCGTTTATTTTTAATCTATATATTCCCTGAGAACAATAACTTTTCCTGTTCAAAATTTTCATTACATATTCAATACGACATCTATCGTAGAATAGGTGTAACAAAAATACTGAAAATACTCAGCAATAGCAGCGCTGTCCCCTGTGCCTCTCCCCCGCGATAAGGGCACGAGTTCGTTGCCCCGATAGAGGCTGACCTCAAAAACGAGGACACTGCAAAATTAGGACGATGTCAACATAACGACTTTAGCGCCAGTTGATTTTATACGATTTTATACTCTAACTTGTCATTATATGATATATTTTCGAATACAACTCGCTGTTGGACTACATATATTTGATCAATTAGGCAAATACGCTGACTTCGACAGCAGTGAGCTAGGTTGAAGTATTTCACTCTAGGGTAATAATAGACTGGCTTGGAAAATATTAAATTTAATATAGAATATATGTGGAAATTATTAAATACAAAATATGATATAATATTTGTACCCAACACAAGTATATATTTAATTACATAAAATATATATTTACTAACTAATGTTTTTTTTTATTTTGTTACAGGTAAGACGAATTTATTATTCCAGCATAATAAACTTTCAGAACACGAAACAAATCACACGTACGGTATGACAACTTTCTTATATATTCTTGCTAAAATTAGAGACACGTCTCTTGTGCTGAAATCATTACAGGTCTCTATGAAGCTAGTCTCACGGCCTCATTACCTGAAATGTTGAGGTTATTGTTTTCCTTAAAACGCTAATTTAACTTATTATTATTAATAATACATATTTATATTTTTTGAAACGATTTTTAATGATGCAGTTTTCAATTTTTACGGTTTAAATATATGTTTTACTACAAAAATTGTTGGTTTTGACGTTTTAAATAGTGGTTTAAATTAAGCTCTACGATTTTTTCCTTATAGCAGGATAACCAGACACAACCTAGTGTCAAGACACTCCGATCTTCACTTTCTCGTTTTTGAGAAATATTGTAAATTAATGGACGTAAATCAGAATTTTTCGTTTAAGTGCATTTAATTGTAAATAAATATCTAAAATAATATGGAGATTTGGAATGATTTTTGACTACTGACTGTAGTCACAACTTCAAATTATGTGTCTTCCTTGATTTGTGCAATCAAAATCAAGTGCCATTTCTCTTTTGTCAAACAATAGAAAATATTAAAGTTTAGAGGGAGGAAGGTTTATTATTATTCTTTGTTTCTTACCAGCTACAATCGTCGTCGTACATAGCAAAATAAAATTCATACAAGCATTTTTTTTCTATTTACGACGATTGTAGCTACGTTTATTAATAATAATTTATCATCTTATAAAGAATGTAAACAATACGCACATTACTTTTTTTTTAATGTAACCAAAAAGATCGTTTTGCTTTTTTTCTTAATGTATAATTGCCCATTTCATGAAATGATCATTTCATCAAAGTGGCCCACTAAATTTGACCACATCATTGACCATTTAGGTCAACATTTAACAATTTTGTCATTCACGATTTACCATATCGTAAAAAGGTAGCCATTAAATCTCTTAACAAATCTAGAATATGTAATGAAATACAATTCAAAGTTTTGTTAACTACCACAAACATAATAACTAAAAATTATATTATGTGATGATGATGTTTTTATTGTTATTTAAACCCACGAAAAAGCTTTTTCCGTCATTTTTATTTTTCATTGATAATACTGATTGATAATATTGATATATCCAAAACGAAGATGTAAACGATTAAATCAGGTTGGACTTTTTAATAATAAACATTATTTTTAAAATATTTCCTACAATTTATTACTTTCACTGTAAGTCATCATCTTCTTTGGCATAGTGAACTTACTCTCCTTGTTCGACGTATAGTCAAATTATACAAAAATTAAAATAGCTTTACGTTAAATAAAAACTCAATAGTCAAAATAGATAAAGTAAATTATTTCTTCCTCATTCATAAACAAATTATTAATTTTATCTTTGTTACTAATGGCCGCCATATTAAAGTAAAAAACTCCAAACGCACTTAATCTTATCATTTTAAGATTTAAAAAAATAACATAGACTATTTCTTAAAGTAACTCCTTGTTTAGTTGTTCATGTCGCAAAACGATTGAATAACAACACTATTGTTCTTGTCAACGCAAATCATGATCTGGACAATGGGTAATTAAGCGTTTTATCAAATGTGAACATATTAAAGCGGAGAACGGAATGTTTTGATACTTAATTCTCTCTGACTACTGTTGTGAGGGAAAAGGCGTCAAGCTGCCGTGAAACTGAACAGAATATAAAATATATTTTTTTGAACACAATATAAAATGTACTATGGCTACGAAAAATTCATATGTATAAGATTTCGTAAAAGTAAGAATTGTTTTATATTCTATAAATAGGTCCTCGTCGATCACGTGGCATCCCGATTATCATTAGACACGTGAAAGGAAACGAGGTTGAGGGGATTATTCTGAAACGTTATGTATGTCCGATAACGAATGCAGTGGAAATGTGAATGCATTGAGCCGGACTAAATATACCGCGGTCGTTGCACTGCAACTGGGTCGCTCCCTATACCACCCTTGTGTATATCCAGCTGACAGAATATAATTTCTACAAATTGTTCTGGATATTTCTATATGAACAATCTGCAATCTAGAGCCACATTACAATAGACTAATACATATTATAAATATAAATATTACATTGATTTCTTTAGGTATTCGTTTTTTTTTTCAATTACACAAATTTTAACATTTTGGTATATGGAAAGGTTTTATACTGTTTTTTTTTTGTCTACTGGAACAATGCGCCAAAAAACTCAATATTAATTTCAATATCTGGGACCCAATTTAAAAATATGAACAAAACAAGAATAGTAGGTTATAATGTCATTTCGAGAATTTTCTCTACGTGAAAAATTTGTTCAAAAATTCACGCAGTACAAGTAATTACAATTTACTTATACACAATAAAATTACGAGTTCATAAATTGTACACAACTTATTTGGATTGTTTCATCTTTCATTCAGATAAATTAAAATATTCGCTTTAAAACTTGGCTCTGGTAAACAAACTTATTTACTTAAAGCTTATTGTGGCTAAAAATGTATTAAAAGTTTTGCAATTCAATTTAAAGTTTTCTCTCGGAAACATGATTACGATGATCAGGGCAGTGTTCGGTTCAAGTTGTTTAAATGTACGTAGTTAGAATGAAGCAAATAGTTTTGGACGACGGCGTGTTTTTCCTCATGGCAGAGGTAAGGCTGGCTATAGCCTGTTGAGGCAAGCAAGACATTAGGCGGAGAACTTGCAGCGGGGCGGAGGGGGGTGTCGGGGGCGGTGAGGGGCGGCGCGGGGCGGGCGGGTGTCGCAAGTGGGGTGCATGGCCGGCCGTCGGCACCGCGCGACCCTGACTGACTTATCTTGCGAACGTGAGCCGCGCGCAAATTCGCATTCTAATGCTGGCGAATTTTACAACCCGCGGCTTATTTGCTGCTCCATTGCTATGCACTATTATGTGTTGGCTCAATTAATTTTTACGAGCTTTTACGTTGAACTTTTATTTTGTTATTGTTTTCCTGTTGTTGAATTCGGAATAATTGAATATTGTATACGTTTGATTCTGAATAGTGGAAAATTGTACAGGAAAATTATATCTTTTGAAACTTCTATAGAGTACACTTTTCATATCCATGACGGATGAATGCCTATTAAAAAAAATCAGTCTCGGTTAATCAATAGGTTTTTAGTATAAGACAAAAAATAAAGGAATTACATTAAGAAATATTTACATTCACGAAAAAACACATAGTTAAAAAAAAATTCAAAATTATCTTCCAACTTCATTAATAACGGAAAGATATTTTAAGAAAATACATTGAAAAATATTCTACTATATTATCTTAATTTTTATTATTAATACAGGATCTCGTGAAGTATTTACCTACTTCTTACAAAAATATCTATGCTAACAATTTACAAAATCAGAATTGGTGTATGTTGTTTTTTTTTAGATAATTAGTGTCAAGGTATGATTTTGTATGTATCTAAATATAACAAAATGTGACGTAAAATTACCAACATTTTTTTTATATTTGTCATTAAAGATCCGCGAGCACAAAACACACAGAAAAGGAAAATATCCTTTTTTGAGATCTATTAGATTGATTAATGACCTCAAAAATATTTTTATTCTTATGTCTGTCATGTGCAAAGAGCGATCAGTAAGATTTTCATAATATGTATAGATTGGATATAGCTATATATATTTTAGTATTACTAGTGGAAACTGAAATGAGCGATGTCGTGCGTTGCCATTTAAAATGGGTTTATTTCACCTTGATGTAATGAGTTACAGGTAGCCTTTAGGTATAGTAAGAGGTGAGTCTAGGATCTTAAAAGCAGAGTGGCAGGGAGCGGCCGCGGTCGACTCGGACTTTGTAATACAATCGGCCTAGTCAGCGTTCGTTGCCCCGCAACGTCGAGGCCGCAACAGAGCCGAGCAAGCCCGAATGCCAACGGAAATCGCAGATCGAAGTGTTGGCGCTGAATTCGAATTCGTTTGCACTCTGCATACTGCACACTTGTGTTCTGCATGATGCACAAAACATATGTTGTACACTGCACAGTGCACACACTGCGTTCTGCCCAAACTGAACATTTCATTTTGTAACTATTCTCCTTGTAAACAATAAATCATTCTTAACACATATATGCGTACTGCATTCATATAATTGAAAATGAAAACATTAATAGAGCGCAGTCACAGAGAAAATTGACATTAATTTGTTTCGTTTGATTTTCAATATTAGTTCTTTTTAATGTATAAACACATCATCGTTCATGTTTATATAGTAAATTATTTAAAAAAAATATTAAAGTGCACGACAAATGAACAGAAAACAACAAGTTGTACTGACTTTTAATAAGTACGGCAATGTGTTTACTCTTGTCATTATAGTAAAGTTATTATGCAAAATAAATTTGAACTTAAAACGACTACTTAAAAATTATGTAATGGAAGTGAGAAAGCAAGCAATCTCTTGACACTTTAACCCAGTACGGATTCCGGAGACGCTAGTGCGACGCACCCAATTCGCGTTCATTAGTATGGAGACAGTCTCGCCACTTTCACTCTCACCGAGCAATAACAAGTGTTACGTAAGACGCTGCTCGACAGCTCTCTACTTGCTCGGCAGCTATCTCCCAACAAGCGAGTTAGCCCCACCAGCGAGGCTGCGAGGCGCTCGAACGAGATGAGAGCATAACTCTCGCAAGAATGGTGCAACATCTCTGCGAATCGACGTAAGACGCATCCTCGTACCTAATGACGAACACAGAAACGAAAGTGTAATGTTTCGATTTGTTCATAGTGGGTCAGCAGAGTAGGCCAACCGGGGGTCGACGCCCGCGCAGCCTCGCCAGGTGAAAGTGGCCCTCCTCGTCCCCGCGCGCTCCCGCAGCTCCAATGGCGGTAAAGCGCGTCGGCAACTTACCAGCGCACGCGCTTGTTTTTTGCAACTTGGCCATGGAGCCTATTACGATAACTGCGAAACACTGCTCCAGCTGCAAATATGTTAAGATATGACCTTTATTGTAAAATCACATGACATCATACTGCATTGTAAAATAACACTAGATTGCAACTAAACTATAGTAAAAATATTTCCGTCCCAATTCGAAATTATTACACCGTTGTAGCGTTTGTCAAGCACATTTAAAAAAAAAACAATTTTGAAATTATCGTACTGACATGACTGATAATTGATTTAGGTGTATTGAATAAAAATACGAAAAAATTCAATTGAAAATTATTTTTCAATTACGAAACAAGTTTCATTCACTATGTTTTTAATAATACTGCGATTATTAATTAAAAAACGTTTGAAAAACAATATTTGATGTTGATTTTTAATCAACTTTAATAGATTTACTCGTAAATACAAGAAATTTATATTTTTAGAAGAAATTTAAATTTCTAAAGAATCTACCTAGTACATACAGCTACAGAGCTGTAACCCAATATGAATGAATGTTGAAAAATAAAAGAACAAAAATTGAAAAGAATAAAATATATATTTATAATATTAATAAGGCAATTAATATAAAATATAACTTTGATGTGCTATTAAAGCTAATTAAGCCGCATATGAAGGAATAGTTAGCAAACATTGTTTCAAGCTTGTTCTGGCACAGCAGGGTCAGAGAGAACTTAGTGTCATGTCACTCCGTTTTCCATTTACCACCTGAAATTGATGCATTACGTATTGAATAGCAGATTTAAGCGCCGCGCTCCGTCTTGATCACCAATCCGAAGAAATTAAGATATAGTAATTATGTTCATTCCACCTGGTGGGTCCAATCCAACTCATAACCAATTTTACGTATCTCGAGTATTCTGCAAGAAGAAGGACTTAATCTCTCTGGATACTCTCAACAATACACCACTTTCAAGCATATTTAACCTTGCGTCACCTGTCGACACCTACGAATACATATTTTACAGATATACGCTTTTTCCCGCTTAGCATTAGGAGAGCGCCTAATGTCAAGACTTTATGTTGTCCACTTTCCACCCGAATTCTAGATGTTGCGGGTTGAGCGGCAGAGCTCAACGCCGCGCTTTACAAGTACAATAACAGAAATAAAATTTGAACTCTGGTACCTATTAACAGTGCCACGAAGCTATTACAAAACATTTATGATTAGATTTCATGAAACAAAAGCAGTACCTACACTGCATGTCACATGCCACATACCCTACGCGAAGCACTTTATATAACCATCAGACAGTAGTTTCTAGTGATTGAATAGACTCATCTTACGTAAATATAACGTACTTACTTACATACGTAATAAGTGTAACTTACATAATAATTGCTTCAGTATTTGATCTACAAACTACTACTAATTGTTAGCTTTAAAACGATTAGAATACAATATGTACATTGTCAAATGTCAATGATTTGTGACTATAGCTATAATGAGTTTGAGTTGGAAATAAAATAATATTAGATTTGTGTCGAACACGTGCCTCGATTGGCCGTTATAACGATTGATTAACATGAAAAGCAACGCTAGAACATAGTTGCTAAGTTGACAACATCATTATGATGTTCAAGATAATTCTGGAAAACAAGAGCCGAACAACAAAAATTAGTACCTTGTTCTATATGAGATTATGATATTTACTAGTTGCTGTGACTTAGATGGGTGAACGCTTGATAAAGCGAGTCGAGGTTAAACCGCGGGCCCGTGTGGAGCGAACAGTTGCGACAGCTCAAACAAAGAAAGCGGCAACGGCTCGGCCTTGGGGAGTTCGTCGACCGACTTTTGCGCGTCGCAAGGTTTCGCCAATCGGACTTCTCGCGGCTCCAGGATATTGCCAATTTTATTCAGCGATCTCAAGGCTGCTCTGTCCGGGGCAAGCCTCTTACTTTTGCCCGTACGTTTAACCAGGGGAAAATCTTTTCTGCATAGAAATATTATCTTCAAGGTTATGAATTATACCCCTAAATAAATGAGATTCTAAAGAACTATGATTAATGATATATGTGGAATGTATACAGACTTTTTTCTCGTTTCATTTATCATTTTTGGTCATAAGACGTTTCTAATAGTATGGCGGCGAAAGTCTGCTGAGAACTAACCGCAATTTTACTTGTATTGCCACGTTGTCAAGTACAAAGTAAAAAGCCCATAAAAATAGATTATAAAGGTATATCAACACTGTCATGTTAAAAAACAAAACATTATCTTGGTAATACACCTTATTATAATTTAGATTACAAATCGCTGACGTCAACGTCCACTGTTCTTAATACAATATTTTTGACACACTGATACATTTAGAATTTTTCATGCATTCGCCTAAAAATTATGAACTCAAAACCTAGATTCGTAATTACCTTCAATTAATAACAATACTTAAAAAAAAAAAATAAGAAAATATATAAGCTTATGAAGCATTCACATTTTTATTTTAAATTAGAATTGGTTTTTAACATTTTTTAAGTTGTGGTTATCTTAGGAAATTTAGAAACATTTATAAAATATTGAGATTCGAATCTGTGTCACTTCAAAGCGGTCTGACCGCTAAACAATGAGTTCATCTTGGACTCTTTTCAAAAGGCGCGGGTTCGAATTCCGCGGCGCTTAAATTTTTATATGTTTAAAAATATTTTTAAAATGGCTTTACATTTTTCACAACTGGCAACTATTATGATTCATTAATATTTAATATTAAAGGTAAACGAAATTGATATATTTTAACACCTATTTAAACAATATTTTTGAATGTCAAAGTTGTATGATATTGAAATTTTATATTTTAAAGTCAATGAAACATTCCAGTCAATTTAGTTATTAAAATAAATATTAAGTCGTGAAAATTAAGATTTACTATAATAATTATATTTTTTTAGTATGACATGAGTAATTTGAAGGCTGAATTTAACTTTGCATTTTTTAAATTGCACAGTCTACTTAGGAATTTCTTTTATTTACTATTTACACTTATCGAGTAACTTGAATACGGATATTCTATTATACTAATAATATGTACTATTAGTAGCTTATTTATCTATTTGTGAAAAGCCGTGAGTGTTCTTTGAGTGATTTGGTTCAAACTGTTTACCTAATCATAATGCCTTTTGACTAAATAATTTATCCTGAAATTATTAATAATAACTTAATTTAACTCCAGTTATCTATTTTTCATATAAAATATCATTTATCTAACTGTATGTGAAGAATACTCATATTTAAGTTATTGCAATTCCCCCGCTCTGGTGCGAGATAACGCGCGGCATTAAGTTCCGACACTCTTTAAACGTGGGGACGAAAAGTGGAGACCGGAGTGTCTTCTGGAGTGATCCTAGGTTCTTACTCTCCGTATGCGTTCAAAAATAGTGAAATGATTATTTAAACAAATATTCTTTATAAGCTTCCATTATTAAAGAATATTTATATGACGCGACTTCTGAGACGTTCAATTTTTTACACATTTCTTTATATATTTCTTATCATAAGTGAGAGAATATCACTTTAATAAAAGGTACTATTTAAAAAGGTATATTGACAGCTAGGCTTACAGTTAAAACTAAGCGTTAACTTTTATTTTCAAGGATCTGTTCTACGTTGACACGATATTATTTGTCTGTATTGAAAAATTAAATTAAATTAAATAGCTTCACGCTATATCCCGCACACAGCAGGGTAGGCAGAGGGAACCTAGTGTTAAGACACTCCGTTCCCCACTTTCCGCCGAATTGGGAGGCTTGCGTGTTAAGTGGCGGAACTTAACGCCGCGCTTTACCTCGACACCAGAGCGAAGAAAATGTAAATATAATTTCCACTCCTCGAGTGGGAATCGAACCCACAACCAGTCGTTTACAGTCACACTCTTGTGCCACTGGGCCATGACTGGTCTGTATTGACTTTTGTAATTTAAAAAATGACGTAAATCAAAGCTTGTCCAAAATCAATAAAATTTTACGACGGACATAATAGTACATGTTCGACCCTGAGGGTAAACAATGGTGTTTATGAGTCAAAGTTATTTTTACTTTTAGTTCAGTTCAAATTTCACTTCACGTACTCAACCAAAACTAAAACTACACAAAATATTTTTTTTTAATAATTTGACACTTTTAATGATTCAAAAGTTTCATTGCAATTAAATGCTAATTTAAACAGTCATATTTAAAATGATATCGTGTTTAGACTGAGTGAGTAATTGCTTTGATATTATTAGTTAGGTACTACAAAAATCCTCGATTTGGCCTTAATTATTATATTTTTGTGTTTACCTAATGCCTAGATTTGGGGTTATTGCTTGTTATTTTTTTTAGAATTAGGTTCAAACTTTTCCGCATAAGTGTGCATTCCGCAGTGTCCGTCATCAAGACCATAGTGTCCAAGACACTCCTTTCTCCACTTTCCACATAAATTCGGAACATTGCACGTTGAGTTGCAGAAACAACGACGCGCTTGAAAATAAAAATATGATGAAAATGGAAATGAAAATAATTTTAATGCAAATAAGCAAGAATTGAACCCATACTAATTATTTTTACTATCAGGCCTCCACCACCTTGCCTCGATGGCTTATCCGGCTCGTCAATAGCTCTAGCTTTAATATCTTATGTTATAAATTATAATATAGTAAGGATGTTAGGATTAGTTTAATCAAATCGGTAACTGAATTCTCTAAGGAATGAATTCGAAATAGGGTTGTCATAACTAACGACCAATTTAGCTATCAAATTTGCAATTACTTAGAATTAGTAACAGTTATATATTAAACTGCTAGTCCAGTACATGCTAGGTGAATATATATTTTGTTTATTACTATTATTTTAAATATGCATGGTAGGTACATCTTATTGAGGAACCAAAGGAAAAATATTGCATTCTCAGCATATGACTTTCATAAAAGTAAATTAGTACTTAGATGTTCAATAAACGTCACTCATACTGCGTTTACAATGCAATTAGAAAGCGAATTGTACAAGTTCCAACGTAGCTTGTATACTATCAGAAGAAAGCGTAGAACGTAGGAAAGTTAGTGTGAGGGAGCTGGGGGAGGGGTATGCGCGCACGCAGCACCAAAAGTGGTACACTTTCGATCTTAACTCGCGTCGGTGAGAGTTGCACGAAAACGAAAGTGGTGTGTCATTATGGTCCACTTTCCAAGCTGAGGTCAAAAACCTCTCAGACCCTGGTATGCTCTAAGCAAGTTAATTAAGAGTCAACGTATCACCTCGCGTCGCGCACTTTACTTACGCCAATGTGGTAATCGCAGTTGCGTATTTTATTATAATATTCATTATATATTGATTTGCTTTTTTATTAGGGATGAGATTGATTTTAATTTTAAAGTAAATTATTTATATTTTCCTTAGTATTTTAAACGAATAACTGTTTATTATATAACTTAGAACATAAGCCACATAGCGTGTTGTCTATAATTCACGTAAACTTTTTTAACTTCTTTCACAAAAAAAGCAAGAAGAAAACACCACAAAGAGTTAAAAAGTGTGCATATCAAAGAATACAAAGTAGGTGAAGCCCAGTAATATGGGACGAGGGGTGCTGGGTGACGGGTGAACGACCTCTTGTGACGTCAGCGCGACCTGATGCTGCCCGGAGCGAGCTTAACCCGAACTATGACCTGATCAATGGTACTAACTTATATAACACCAACAAGAAATTTAATTATATGTATTAAAATCACAACATGAATACAGATTTCACATTACTATTCCCTTTAAAATTGCTAAAATTTATATTCGATAGCAAATTATTTGGATTGGAAAGAACTTTCAAATAGTGAAACAAAGAAAGTTAATCAAAACTTTACTTCTTTTGCTGTAATAAAAAAAGTGTTAATTGTCCAATTCCTTTAAAAATAAATACACATTCCTATTTAATATTTTTTTTTTAGCTTCACGCTGTATCCCGCACACAGCAGGGTAGGCAGAGGGAACCTAGTGTTAAGACACTCCGTTCTCCATTTAATATTAATGAAATAATGAAATTACAATAATATTAATGTCACGTAAATAAAATACATTAAGTGTTTTTTTTAATATAATTAGGGTTATAAAATCCCTTTGGCATTTAATTAATTTTAAAAATAATTATATGTTTACATATTGTATCAGTTTGTATTTGCTCTATGCACTATGAGCTCTATCTACATCTTAGTTGCATATTATACTTAAAAAAGAAAGTCTGGCGTGATAAATTGCTCGGTGGATTCTTCTAGATTCGTTCGTGCACTGCACACAAAGTTCAACGATTTCTTTTGACGGATAGTAAATAATAAAATGAAATATAATAAAAGTCTCATTGGCTACATTGCAATATGCATCTTGCAAATTGCAGTTAATAACAAATCCTACAGCGTTTATATTCAATAAACTGTACAGGTGTAGTTGTAATACGAATTATAGAGAAAAGAATACCTACTGGCTATATATATTTACTATACACCACGTTGAAATATTAGATAACAATAAATTTAATATTTTCAAAAATATAACGTAACCTAGAGAATATGTGTATACGTCAAATAGGTTTTGCTTTTCATAGAATTATCAATGCTCATAAAAATGTCATGTTTACGGCAGCTCGCGGACTCTTAGCGGTAAATTAGTCGCCTTGGCCTATAAACTCGTCTTCGTTCACCAGTCGATTCGCCAATTCTAGATTTAGGTTTTCAGATCAGTGGGTTGAGCTGGACGTTTCCGATTCGACAAGCTATGAGTTCAAGTAGTACATAACTTTGCCCAATTGAGTGTTTATACAATATCGCAGATTAAATGAAGGCGAGGCGCGCTCGTTTTCATTTCATTGGAATTGCTTGAATTGTCTTTGTCATATATTGTACTATCTCTTATCATTTTTACTGAAAAATATTATATAGGTACTAGTCAATAAATATTTAATTTGATTTTATGTATTTTACAACCTTTATACAATATTAAATCAATATTTGTTAAAAATTATCTATTTTCAAACAGGTTTTTTGAGTACTAAACAAAAGTCGAGACGTTAATTTCCTCTTAAATTATTATTATTTTTTTTTTTCACACTGTATCCCGCACACAGCAGGGTAGGCAGAGGGAACCTAGTGTTAAGACACTCCGTTCCCCACTTTCCGCCGAATTCGGAGGCTTGCGTGTTAAGTGGCGGAACTTAACGCCGCGCTTTACCTCGACACCAGAGCGAAGAAAATGGAAATATAATTTCCACTACTCGAGTGGGAATCGAACCCACAACCAGTCGTACGCTTGTGCCACTGGGCCACGACTGACCACTATTTTATTTAAATATTAGTTTTCACTTTGACATTAACGTTAAAACATCATCGGCATAGAGAACATAAATTGAGACTCTCCGTTTTCCTCTTCCTGCCTAATTACGAGACGTCACATTCTTTGATTAACTAGACCAGTCAAATAATAGTAAACGATTACTATGTTATATAACAAATGCTCACTTATAGTTTAACAATAGAAGCAATAAATCTTATCAAGCTTTTATATTGTGTATCACTAAACTCCATACGTTTAATACCCAATGGAGCCCCGGTGTAAGTCGTGATAAGAAGACAAGTTGTAACAATAAGGGAGCACGTAGGGGCGGGCGGCGCGTAGACCGTCTACGAGCGCCCCTGCGGCGTGCGGCGGCGTAGCGCGGCCGCGCCATTCGCGTTGATACCGCCGCCGATCGCACGCGCCCCTCTCGCGCCGGCTCATGCGTCTTCCGCCAGACATGACTGTGACCGAGTGCCGCCGCCAACTCCTGGACCCCGCAGACGGTGACCAGACCCGTCAGCCCAGCACAGACACTGACGTGCTCCTGGGCAGAGTGTTAGCAGGTGAGCCCCTCGGTCAGCTGATCTGTCACGCTGCCATTGTTTACCGTCGAAGCCTATGTTGACTTTGTGTGAACAGTTTTTGTTGAATGTCAATATTATACATTGTTTTTATTGGTCTGCTGCGTCATTATTGTTTCATGATCGCCTTCAATTATATTCATCAGCATTTTTAATATTATTAAAAAATTATGCTAAAAATTGCTTGATTTTTTTACTTACAAACATTGAAAAAAATATTATTATGTTATATAAATAATATAATATTTCTAAAAATTGAAGACATGATAATGTCCTTTTCACTTTCCTGTGAGTCGAGACGTAGAGAGGGCGCGCGGGACGGGCGCGCTGCAGGCCGCAAATCTAGGTCAAGCGGAGTTCATTGCCCCGGCCTTCCCGGCTATATTTGACGTCGCTCGCTAATCGCCGCCGCTTGTAGCTTACTGCTCGATCACCTCTACGCTAATAATCATTATTGTTTTACTGATTATTATAATCATAATAAACATTTTAAGAGTTGTTTGGTACTACATTCTAAAATGTTTTGAAGTCTATTCAATAGATTCAAATTCTGTTAGTTAAATTATGTGGGGCATATTAACGGATTAGTTAATTTATGTTTATTGCATTATTTACAAAGAGAGTGAGTATTCGTTCGACATCATCATGGTCGAGTTGGGTTTCGCAAGTATAGCCCATCGCTGAATGCCATTTTATTTTGGAGGCCGCGCACACTCGGAGGGCCCGCGGTCAACGGCCCCACGCGCTATCTAGGTCGCCTCGGAATAACCTAGCGCCGATACTCTAATAATAATCTAAGCCGAACCTTGGGACCTACAGTTGTCCTACTCTAACGCGTTAAGCGGCGTTTGCATAAATAGCGACAACGTTCATTTTGCAATACCCGTCTTATAGACTATAACTAACTAGGTTTCACTGTCTCTTTCTCTCTTGAAAGCGAAGTTTGCTCGAGTAACTAGTTGAATGAGACTTTAAAACTTTGTCTAATTTGTATAAAAATAACGTAATGGCATATAACTTTTGATTATACATAAATACTTCCTAATTACTTTCACAGATATGAATACTATCAATATTTGTGGTAATTAATAAAAAATGAAACTTTCTTACAACGTCATACCAATCATAAATAATAGCAACTGAACTGTGAGCTAAAAATATGAAATCCATGAAATGCGCGTAACATTTTATTTTTGGTATTAAGACTTATGTTTGGTAAATTTAATAAATATAATTATAATAAATAAATTGTTAATACATTAAATAATAAAATCTAATAAAACCACTACAACAATCTATTTTAATTGATAAAAGACAATTTTAACGTAAAATGTATTTTATTACTCCGAGTTTTTTACATACAAGCCTTTTTAAGACAAGTCTTTTTAATAATATAATTTATCGATTTTTGTCTGATTGTTAACACGATAGTTATGAGTTCAATTCCCACTCAAGGAATAATTATATTTAAATTTAACTTCTACGATCTGGTACCTAAGATAAAGCGCGGCATTGAATCAATTTGGTAGAAGGCAGAGTGTCTTGACACTAGCTTCCACCGCTTCTCTTACTACCTTATGCGAGATAAAGCGTAAAGCTACTACATTCTTTTATTACCGCCTTATCTCAACAAAATATTACACTTTTCCACTGTTACACAGTACACACGTACATAGCGAATAGGCGGACGCGGGAGCGGTAGCGGAATAAAGAGCGGGCGCGGCGCGAGCGGCGTGCGGACTTATTGCGATCAAGGCCTCGAGTTCGTTCACCCGCCGCAATTAGGTCACGCTCGTCGCCCTGCCCCGCGCACCCCACACACAAATAACTGTTTAAAACTTATACTAAATCCGTCCCTGTAATGTCACAATAACTAATTACTTGCATAATAATAGTACCTTAATTGATCTGTTGTTTGTGTAGCGTTTAACGCTGCAACAGTGACCCCGAAGTCTGAAAACCTAATATAATGCTTTTTAATATTTTTAAAGCATTATTCACACATTGGGAATTCTTTTTTAAATGTCTTTACTTAATATAATGGTTTTTATTTCTTGTCTGATTCGTAAATTACCGTTCTCTAATAATTTTACATTAAATCTTGAATTGATATATGCAGTTCTAATATATTAATTAGT
>JAHESG010000095.1:0-25000 GCA_019049465.1 Dryas iulia moderata | reverse complement strand
CAAAGATCATGCCTTGAGTCCCTGTAAATGCGCGGGGTCACATGCGGCGCGCTCGGCCTGCAAGTCCGCGAGTCGCCGTTGCCGACTGTCCGGTGGTAGAGACGACTCTACCGTGTCTGCGTCACAGAGCTCCGCCGTTTGGTTCGTGTCACCTTCACTTTCTTCTCTTTTCTTCTCTTCTGCTTCTAAAATATTAAATTTTACGTCCAAAGTATTTCTATAAACAATTTATAAACATGTTGTCAAAATTAGAAGTACGTTACATTGATTTGTAAATTAAATTACGTAGAAAATAGTAACTATTTTAACTTTTAGCTTAGATTGTCCATACAATGTAACATTGACGAAGTGCTCTTCTAACATTTTTGGAATGTCTCATAATTAAAGCATTAATTTAATATTTCAAATTTAATAAAATCATTTGTTATTTCGCCCAACTTAAACTAAAGTTGAATTTTGAAAAAATGTTCAAATAAAATAAATAGATCCTAGATTGTGATAAAAAAACACTTTCCTATGTGTTTTACCCTCATGGAAATCCAACCCACAACCATCCCATTTACACTCAGACGCTGTCCCACTGTGGCCACAATGGCCTCAAATAAAATTATGTGTCATGTATTAACAATTGATATTACAGTCATAAGGCCCACGGCAAATGAACAATATAGAACCTCCAACTTAAGGGAATGAAAGAGCTTTCACTTCTTAAAGTTACAACGGACATTGGATTTTTTTAAAGAATTAAAATTAAATTATAAGAAATTTTCTCACCAAGTTCTTCATGATCAGGCTCAGGCTTAGGGCAGTCAGCAACCGGCGCGGGGGGCGGTTGCCTGGCCCTGTGCCGGCGCCGCGCAGGCACGCGGGCGACGCTCCTGCTGGCCGCGGGCGCGAGCGCCTTGCGCGCCGCCTCCGCGTCCTGCCACAGCTCCACGTCGGTGCTGGGCCCGCTCACGCCGCTGAGCAACCCGTGCGCTACCAGCACCTGGCAGCGCATTATGTCGCAGTAGTCTGCCAGACATACTGCGTCTTCTGCCTGTTGTGTATTTATGTTTTGTTATATCATAATTAAAAAATAACAAATAATACATTTTATATTTAAAAATATTAGTTTCTTTAGGTTGGTACCTGTTTTTCAGTAGCCACAAAAATTGTGCAATACACCAATTTTATTTTTTTAATTCACTAAAGTTATATAATTTTGTTCAATTCTAAGTAATTATAAGTTCACGTTCACTATAAAGATACGGATATACAGGTATGGACTCTGATTTCAATATTTTGTGTTCCTTATATTTTATCTCTCATCAGTACTATCAGTTCAGTAAGATTTAATAGTTTTTAAAACGAAAAATTATTATTTCTTTAAGCTCATTTCCGCATAGCAGGAAAGTCAGAAAGAATCTAGTGTCAAGACAATCTGTTGTCCACTTCCGCAAATCAAGACATTGTGTACTGGGTGGCGGAACTCAACATGGCAAATGCGTGTAATTATTATGCCTTTCTAGTGTTAAATTAAAAATACCTTATTAATCTGGTTCTTGTGTCGCTGGTCGAAGTGAGTGTCGAGGTGTCGTTCCTCGTAGAAGGACTTGCCGCAGAAAGCGCACGTCCACTGTGAGGAGCGATGCTGCAGCTTGGCGGCGTGCTGAGGCGCGAAGATGTCGCGAGCTGGATGAAACGGGCATTCTAACGGCAACTTTACCTATGAATGTTTACACAAACATCATTTTAAAATGTTCAGTACGTTTCTAGCTACCATATTTATGAATATTGTCCTCGTCTGAACATTTCAATTATATAAAAACCATCATTTTAAAAATAAAATCGATACTTACTCAAAAAAAGCTCAAGTACATCTCAACCTGCTATATTAATGTTGATAACTATACGATTAATATTCCTATTAGATTAAGAATATGATTAACTAGTAACTACATAGCCTATTTATTGTATTTTATAACGAAAGTAAATTTATAATTAATTAATCAAAATAGCTCTTACTTTCCAATATTTCATAAATAATGAACATATTAACATTGCAGTGATTGCGTGAAACGATGCTAGACCAAAATTTCAACAGTTAAATAAACTACCACCCTTTTCTACCTTCATTACACATTAATTTCATATCATACATTTTTTCTCAATAATAAAAGCTTTCTGAACTTTAAGTGCCAAAAATAACAGCCTGAATATGTATATAAGTAGTGTACGAGTATAAATATTACCTGAAATCTTTCTAACACCGGTATCCACTTGTTTTGTATAACTTTCCTCACAATTTTGGAATTGTCACGAGAACAAGTGATTTTGAAGACGGAGGGTCCCGGCCACGGGATCAGTGTGAGGAAGAGAAGGACCAAAACCTGAAAGATTATTATTGATATTATACCTCTTTTTTGACAAGGTTTGAATTAAATTATTATTATTATTATACTTCAATCACAATTTTCCATATTTAAAGAATTTTAGGTATTTTTTTGCCTATAAGTATGTTAAATATTTAAAAAATAACACACGGAAAAATATCGTAAATATGTAATTAATGTCACTAATGATGACTTCATCGTGTAAATCACACATTTCCTGGATTTTAGTAGGATGGGTGCACTATATTTGATTATAGGTTAGTCTTATGTTATTAAAATATCGATTTTTTGCACTGAAAGCTTTGTCTGTTAAAAGGAATAAGATCCTTACCTCGAGAGTGAACGACGTGGTCCTCATTCATATCTTTTAATGATCAAATATTGGATAAAATTTGTTTAACGTATAACTTGTAAAGAGGAAGTGAACTTGTAAGTTTACAAGAGATTAACCCCTAGGTCTGTCAGCGGGATGTGCTCCACGCATGCGTGGTGGAGCTCTTCACCCCTCGGCCGAGGCACACGTTAATAAATTTAAATGCCTATGGCAGGGGGGTGTAGTATTATGGGGTTTTCCCAATTATTATTATTATAAGGGTATACCTTCGTATATCTTTCAGAAATGGATTATTTTCGAGAAACATGCGAAGTTACTACAAATTAATAAAATTAATTATGAATATATCTATTATAAAAAAAAAAATAATTATGAATATATCTATTATATATCTATATATGTATTATATTTAAATAATTATTTCTAATTCACGTTAATATTATACAATACTGATGACATAAAGAGAAAAGAGGAAAAAATTATGAAGTTTTATAGCTATACGGAGGGCTTTCGCACTTTTATTGTATTTAGTAATATTTATATTAAAGCTCCTATTTTCAGGCCAGTAATATTTTTAAATTTAAGAATGTATTTTTACTTAATATTATTCAATATTAGATTCATTATATTTATACAGACAATTTTATACACAAGACTCTCTACCTAAAGAAATTTTGTTCCAAATAAATATAAAGCACCTACATCAATTTCCCTTTAATAAATCTGCCTACGTACCTACATACTACGTAATCGAAACCTGAATTTTTATTAATTTCAGTATGTTTAAAGCTTTGCCATTTATTATAAAAACTATTATAATAAATGTCAAAGCTTTAAACATACTGTTTAACAATTTTATTTACCTTACTATCAAAATGTATATATCTTTAAAGAGGGCATTCTATTTATGACAATAAAAATCTGATGTTTTTGTGCCTTTTGTAAACGCTAATCTGTAAAACGGCTTAACCTATTTAAGTGCAGTTTTGACCATTGTATTTTGGTAAAGTTTCCTTATTGTTTAGTGTTTATTTTATTTCATTCGGTTTAATAAATAAAAGTTACAACTTTACAAATTCAAGTTAAGTGTGTGATTAAAGTAAGAAAGCGGGCGGGCGAAGACACGACAAAGTTATAGACTTGTAATTTATGCAGGCAAAACTGCAGTTGAGTCGCTAGTATGATATATGTAGTCATACAATTATAAGCAGGGGGTATGTTAGATGCTATTATAATAATAGATATAAGTAAGTATAGATCATTTTAAAATTTCTATCTAACCTTACCTAACATTTTTAAACACCAAACGATAAAACGCGCCATTATCAGGAAAAAGTAGAAACATAATAAGTAGGTACAATGAAAAATATTGCTAATTATTAAACATGCTCGTATTATGTGTCGATAACTAGTGCCAAAGTTAAGCCGATAAAGGGCAATTACCTAACAATTGCAAACCAACAATTAGAGTTTTATGAGAAATTTTATTGTTACTGAAATCATTATTTTCAGGTTAGTACCAATTTAATTAGATATTTGAACTAGGAGGAGAACTAATTTATTGAACAGATTCACATAACCATCTAAATTGACATTTATTTAATTACAAAAATGGTGCAGCGCGACAGCGTCTAACTGTATACGCGATTGGTTGTGGGTTCGATCCCACTGGAATGGAAATGATTATATAAATATAATAATTTTAAAATTATAGAAAAAAATTTTTCATCACTCCGCGACGAAGCGCGATGTTAAGTTTCGCCAAGCGAAATGTCAGGTGGAAATTTTATTTTATTTTCCTTTTAATTCCTAAAATATAGTATATAATATTTACTTAATTTAAATATTAAATAATGCATAATTTGCATCATTTAATATTTTTTCATCATGTGTGCGTGCGTCTCTGCCAGCTTACTTTTAAAACTATTTTACACTTTTCGTGATTGACTTAAATCGTGACAAACAGATATAATATATCTTAAACACATTTTAGATCGTCGTAGTAATGCGAGTAAAATTGCTATTAACATAAATTAGAGGTGACAAGTAAAAATACTCTAAAAATTCAGCGGTCGGCAACACAACGACCCTGGTAGCTGTGACAAAAGTGTTACACAATAAGAATGCTCTTGAGACACATAACTGTGTTATATTATAATCTTATTTTATACACCGCACTCGAGATCACCGCGCATGCTCCTTCCAGCCTCCCGTCGTTTCTAGTCCCAGAGCTCAAAGCGCGACTGGCTCGCCATGTCTCCGGCAAATTATTTAGCAATGTGTACACATTATATTTCTACATTATATTTATATTATTAGGAAATAAAAATTTAGTTTGACATTTAAAATATACTTTTAACAACAAACAATCATAATGAAGTACAGTGTAAAAAGTTGGCGGAAAAAGACGTGCGGTTACTATGTTACATAAATAGTGCATTTTGAACGAGAGTTATAATCACTTAGGTAAGTTTTAGTCGTACTTTTTCAGTATACACTAGTTTTATCAATTAAAATAAAAAACTATAATTTTGTCCATTTTTAAAGTATTTTTTTTGAACAATATTAATAAAATATTTTGTTTTTCTAAAATGATTCTTAAAAAGTGTTTTGATATTTCAGAATGGCTGTTCACTTCGTGGGCAAAACACGCTCAGCGTTCCGATATGTGTTTCTTTTTGGCGTGATATTTGGCACCAGTTTTCTACTTGTATTAGTAAACAACAGAATAGACACATTGTTTAGTAGTAATGATTTGACGAGCCCACCGTGGAAAACTAACAGATATGATTTTATGAGTTCGGACGACACTTTCACGATAAAAACGAACGGCTGTACTATTCCTGGTCTAAATCCCTTCGCAGAAGATATTCGAAAGTTTATTGAGCCCCCGAAATCCATAAAACCATGTCATCAATCCAACATATCGCTGCTTGATAACAACGAGACTCACATATGGATAAATGAAGAAAATTTACGACATTACGACGTGCCGCCTCTCAACGTATCTTGTTGTTACCGATCTTTTTATAGGCCTTTGGCAATTGTAGATATTTATTCTATGGACGTAGACAATAGAGTAAAATATGATTCATGTATAGAGTTTACAAGTTCTATTGAAATTATGAATGAATTTGTTAGAGTTACCTGTTATTATAAGGAAAAAGTTATTTATGATCAATATATTGTATCTGCAACTAAAAAGCCCTTTGTTACATATAAAGATGATTTTTCTGAAACATTACCAAATCAAACGGCCTACAATGTAATTATCATAGGAGTTGATGCAATTTCCAGGTTAAATTTCTACAGGACAATGCCTAAAACATTAGCCTATTTAAAAAAGAAAGGTGCTATTGAATTTTTTGGATATAATAAAGTTGGAGATAATACGTTTCCAAACTTAACACCAATTCTCCTTGGTATGAAAGATACTGAACTGAAAAAAACTTGTTGGCCTAACATGAGAGCAACGTTTGACAATTGTCCGTTTATTTGGGATTTGTTTAAAGAAGTTGGATATTACACTGCACTCGGTGAAGACACAGCCTCATTGGGTACATTTAATTTTGAAAAATTTGGCTTTAGCAGATCTCCCACTGACTATTACTTGCATACTTTCATGCACGAAGCGGAGAGATACACCGGGAACAACAGAGACTTCAATTCATACATATGTATGGGTAGCAGATATTTTTATAAAGTACTTTTAGATTACATTGAAAGTTTAACGTTTACACTAAAGTCTTCCAAGCTGTTTGGCTTTTTTTGGGAAGTGACAATGAGTCACGATTACTTGAACTATCCAATGGCAATGGATAATCATTATGAAATGTTTTTAAAACATCTCGACTATAGTCGATATTTAGATGATACTATTTTAATAATTCTTAGCGATCATGGTATCAGATGGGGTGAAATCCGTTTTACAAAACAAGGACGATTGGAAGAAAGACTGCCACTTATGCATATACTACTACCGGAATCATTTCGAGATAATTTTTCTATGGCATACGAAAATATGAAACAAAACGGACACCGCCTAGTAACACCATTTGATGTTTACGCCACATTAGTTGATCTCGTTAACGTAGATACGTTAAAAAATGAAAACATTAAATTACGTAGCAGAAACACATATGCCCAGAATAGAGGGATTAGTTTATTTTTGCCGGTGCCAAGCAATCGCACGTGTAAGACAGCAGAGATTGATGACCACTGGTGTACTTGCCACAAAGGACAAAAGATACCATCGAGTAGTCAAGAAGCCCACGAAGCTGCTAAACAACTGTTGTGGCATTTAAATTCAATAATACACGGACATAGAGAGTGCGCAGTCCTAACGCTGGACAAAGTAATTGAGGTCACAGAAATGATTGCAGGAATCCCTAGTCAAAAAGAAGTGGGATGGCGTGAGTTTTTGATTGTAATACGTACCAGTCCAGGTAAAGGTATATTCGAAGCGACTTTGCGACGAGACTCAAAAGAGTGGTCTTTGGCGGGTACCGTCAGCCGCCTAAATATGTATGGGGATCAGGGTCGCTGTATACACCACTACCAGCTCAAATTATATTGCTATTGTCTTTGATTCTATATGTTTTTAAACATTGAGAAATGGAATAAATAATCTGTGATAATATTCGGCCATATCAAACATCGAGTACATTTTAAAACAAATTTTGCTCAACATATTCGCATCGTATTTTAGAATATGTTGGATTTTGTTTAGTTAATTGGTAATTTATTTTGTTTTATGAAACAATTTCTTTTTCACTTAACTTAATACTTTTCAAAAAAATTGGGCAAAAATTTTTAATAAAAATACACCTTAATTAAAATCAATTTTAAGTAGTTTATTTAAATGTCTAAAAACCGTATGTATATTTATATAATATTTTTTTATTGCAATGATACTTAATTATTATTATAATAATACTTATATGTACCTACCATCGGAATATATAAAAAATATTGAATATGTAACGAAATTATTATATTCTACAGGCCTACAGCACAATAAATTGATTATCTATAATACCTAATCATAAATCCAAGTAGTATTTTCTCAAACTTTACCTAAATGTTACCCAAGTGTGATATAGTTTTAAAAACCTTTTAACCGTTATAGTAATAAAAGTTCGTAGTTCTGTAGTGTTTAACTGTTAAACAAACATATTCAATAGCGTCTGCTAATATACATTTATTTATATACGTATACTTATAATATGAAAGCTAAGGAATTCAATAATATTATAGACAATACAAACGTGTGAACTGCCACAGGCACGACAGGCACTATATAGATTTATTATAATAAAATCACGGTTGTGTAGAGTGAAGTAGCTCGTACATATCGAATGTTATCCTTTATTGTAATTGCTTATTCACACGCCAGATTTTGTGTAAAAAAGTTTAAAAAAATATAGATATATAGTATTCTGGCAACTGAAAACCTAAAACAGAAGGAATAGGTACCTAGTATATTTAAAATTGACTTTTTAAATCATTCCATGGTAACATTCATTTGATGTGTAATTTCATGGTGTGAATTGGCCATTACATTATACCTGTCGTACAAGTTTTTTTAATTATATATTAGTTCTATAATTAATAAGATTATAGCATACACCTACATTAAGTTACTACTTTTAAAAATTCTGATCCTTGAATCAGTCAATAGTATTGATACTATTATCCAATTTCTTTTTTATTCAGGTATGTTTCGTCTAGCATAATAATCCGAGTGCATATTACAATTATGGAACTATTAACTATTAACGTATATAATTTTGTTACTGTTATTAATTATACCGAATCATTTTCTTTACATTAATAGGTTTATTATCTATTCATTAACAATTAATAGTTCAGTATTATGTTATCATAAATATGTAAGATCGAAAACGACTGTAAATGTGATGGATTTGAATCCGAGTTGGGGAAATGTTTGTATTTAAGTGATTTTTATTTATGCCCATAATAAATTAAATAATTTATTAATTTATTGCAAAAGAAACAAATTACTTTTCAGAATAATAGAAATTTCAACATATCACTTTAAACAATAATTGCTCAATAGGAAAATTAGCATATCCTTTATCAAAGAAAAATTTAGGCTCCTGCAAGATCACTTTAGATATCTTGTAGGATTTACACAAATACATACAAATTTCCTAAAACAACTATACAATTAAAAAATAATTTGAACATGATATAATTATGTAGATCCACCTAGAATCTAATTAAGTGTAAAAAAATGAAAAAATGCGTTCTGTTGGTATATTTTTACTGTTTGTTGTGTATTTGTCACAAAATCATTATATCTGTATATGATTTTTACTATAATATATAATAGAAATAAACTTGTTTTTGTTAGCGTTCAAGGGAGTTTTATTATTCGCTAAATCTACATGTTAAAATATTTTACCATATTTAAAATATATAAAATTATAATTGGACCCTTGGCTTGCTAAAGAAAAAGTATCTATGTCTGGTTTCTTATAGAGACTTTCTTTGTTCTTTTCTACCATATTAATGTATAGTAGTGTCCGACCGAAGGTTCGGTTTCGGTTTCGGTTTCGGCAAAGTTTCGGCAAAAAATGTAGTTTCGGCCGTAGTTTCGGTTTCGGCAAAAAAACTGCCGAACCTTCGGCAATGCCGAAACTACTCACACATGAGGTACTCATTAATTTTCACGTCGCTTAGATACATTATATGGAGTGTTTTTTATAGCTTGTAAACCTAATTTTAAGATATAATAAACGATTTTAATATATTATAAATTAATGACGAGAATACTATGAACTGCTGACGACAGATTAAATGAACAATCCTTGTTAGTCTGTAATGACTGTGTGTCGATTCGTGGCTCCTTTCAAGGGGCGAAATACCTCTGAATTTTGCGAACCCTGAGCTAGTTACTATATTGGATGCTTGCCTTATAATTATTATTTAAATATAACCGTTTTCTATATAAATTTTACACAGTATATAGTCAATAAGTTAATATAAATATATATCTAATGTAAATTTTATCAGAAATTAGTACATAAAATTCCTTGCAAGAAATGCACAGTTAAGTAAAAGGTTTTCATTTTCGTGAAAAAATACCTGTTTACCAAGCTAGTCTTAAGTGGAGACTGAGAATTTTGATAATCCACAGTTCTCTGGGGTACAGCTCAAAAAGCCTCTAAGTCAATCCCTAGAAGCTTTGGGCAAAGAGACATGGCGTAGGTCTCTAGTACTTACTATTTTTTTATTATTTCTAAAAGGGGGCAAACTAATAGGAGGACCGTCGGATCGTAAGTGTTTGTCGCTCGAGGACATCTACAACATTAGAGGAATTGTGGATGCATTGCCGACCTTGAGGATGAAGAAGAGAGAAGGATGAGATAGAGAGATCTGGCTTACATGTCATTGAACCGGAACTCATCATCAGATATTGGGCGGTTAATTTTTGACGTGATAGTGGTCGCGAGCTATTTGAATAGACCCAAACAACTAGCTAAGATTATACATATTAAAAGTTACTCTTGGATACGGCATTTCGGTCATGGAATTCATTTGATATAGTATTAATAATACAAACCCTTTTATTACACCGTGTTGTTATCGTAGACATTGTAATGCTACATGATGATAATCTCGTGAAGACAATAACGTGTAAAAGTTTATTAAATAAAACTTAAACTACTACTTCCAAACCGGCGAATGTAAAAAGACAACCCCTAGCCAATAGCGAACTTGAAAAATACTTCTATTAGAAAATATGTCTTTTATTTACGTTGTTTTAGCGACCGACTCACAACCAATCGCGTTTATAGGTCTTCGTGGCGCAGTGGGACAGCGTCTGACTGTAAACGACCGGTTGTGGGTTCGATTCCCATAGAAGGAATGGACATATTTAATATTTCCCTTTTTCTTAGCTCTGGTCTTGGGGCAAAAGAGCGGCGTTGAGTACCGCCACTTAACACGCAATGCCTCTGAATTTGGCGGAAAGTAGGGAACGGACTGTTTTAACACTAGGTTCCCTCTGCCTGCCCTGCTGTGTATAAAAACGTACATAATCAAATATAATTAAGAATAAAAAAAACTATATATATAATAAAATCAACCTTATTACAATTATTTAAATGCACATGTAATTTTTAAAGCGTAAAAAATGTTCATTTTTTTATATATTATACAAATTTTATGACGTCATCAGCAGTTTCGGTTTCGGTTTCGGTTTCGGCCGAAACTGAAGTCAGAGCCGAATGTTCGGTTTCGGTTTCGGTTTCGGCTGAAAATTCAGTTTCGGTCGGACACTAATGTATAGTATCCGGCAATAAATAATGCACATCGTGCTTAGAATGAAACAGTCGGTCAGTTTCGGTTTCGTAGAGCGCTGTCTTTGTCACTCAGTTGATATGTGACGTTTCTCATTGATATTATTTTAAGCGACCGAGACAACGCTCTACGAAGTCGAAGCTAACCGACTGTTTCATTCTAAGCATCGATGTGCATTATTTATTGCCGGGTACTATAATTAGCATTTATAAAAGTTAAGATTTATTCATGTATTTTAAATTATTAAAATTTTGAAATTATTATATAAGAATTGCTAATTTCAGAGACAGTAGCAAGACCTATCGCATATTTTTGTTATTAGGCTTCATGCTGTATTAACGTCGCACTTTACTTGCCCTTTACCAGAACGAAGAATATAGAAATATTAAATATTTCCACTCCTCGAGTGGGAATTGGTTACATAAAAGAAATATTTAATATTCAAAGCACATGCGAAAATATATGTACTTACCTAGTACCAGTTCAATTAAGCAGCTACAAGAGTTGCCTTGTAAAATTACTTTTAGGTTTCGTTCTGCTACGCTAATGTCTACATATAAATATTATTAAACATTTATTTTTAATAACATTATGATATATCATTTGATGTAGACATTAAAAATAGAATATTATTTATTTTAAATTTAAATGTAAAGTATCTTTGTTTTTTTTTTTATATAACAAAATGCTAGACGTAGTATGTAGCAAAGACAAGAACAAGAAAGTAAATATTAAAAACATTATTAAGATTGTTTATAAAATTATTTTATAATATACAAATATCAAGTCAATGTTCACATTTTTTAGATAATAATTATAATACTCTATTCGGCAATGACTAGATACTTACTATTTGCTTTTAGATCTGAATATTATTAATATGAATATATAAATATATAAATAATCCGTTTAAAACAGATGTGTTAAAATATATTTAACTATTGAGAAGCAGCGTCACGCCACATACACAGTCTTTACATGCATAATTCTAAGTTTATTTAGTTCATTAAAGCATGGAAAATGACATTTTACGGTAAACAATTGTTTCTCATTGAAAAATAACGAAATATGTATCTCTTTCAGTATGAGTCGCATCACTGGGACGGCAGGAGAGAAAATTGCCTCCATGTCGACGCGAATACGTTATTTATTTCTTGTCGCTACGCTTTTTGGCGGAAGCTTCTTAATTATATCTATCAACAATATATCACGTATCGTTTATATTGGCAATGGTATAATTCCTTGGAGTTCCATAAGCTATAAGGAAATAGAAAGTTTTACTGAACAAAGTTTTACAATAAACACAGAAGGTTGTATAATCCCCGCATTGAAAACTTTTGGTGATGAAATAAAGCAATTTGTGAAATATCCTACGGAAATCAAACCATGTGCAGATGCAAAATTAGCTTTGCTTGGCAACAACAGGACTCATATTTGGATAAGGGCAGAAAATAAAGAATATTACAACGTGAGTAGATATACAACACTAAATTGCTGCTATAAATCGTTCTACCGTCCTGTAACAGTAAAGGATGTTAATTCATATGATAACGATGATCGCGTTCAATACGGTGATTGCAAATATTTTTCTAACGTTATAAAAGTAAATGACGAGTTCGCTACCGTTTATTGTGAACACAATAAAAATAAAATTTACCAGCAGTACTATTTATTTGCACATAAAAAACAATCTACTTTTCAAAGTAAAGAATCAATAAATAAAACGTCCTACAATGTAATTGTTATGGGCGTTGATGCTGTCTCTAGACTTAATTTTCGTAGGACAATGCCGAATACCTTGGATATCTTAAAGAAAAAAGGCGCTGTTGAACTTTTAGGTTACAACAAAGTCGGAGATAACACATTTCCAAACTTAATACCCATGCTCATGGGTAAATCAGTAAAGGAATTGAAGTTTTCCTGTATCCCTAACGGAAAATCTACATTTGATAACTGTCCATTTTTATGGGAATGGTATAAAGAAGCTGGCTTTTATACAGCTTTTGGTGAAGACAGTTCAAGTCTTGGGACCTTCAATTATGAAAAAGCTGGATTTATACGAGCTCCAACTGATTATTACCTTCACACGTTCTTTAATGAAGCCGAAAATAATGTGGGCATCAATAAAGATCTTAACTCATTTCTATGCATGAATGACAAATATTTTTTCAGTGTATTATTAGAATACATAGAAAATCTTATTTCGACATTGAGATCCTCAAAATTGTTCGGATTTTTTTGGGAAGTTACAATGAGTCATGACTTTGCTACTTACCCAATGATAATGGATAATTATTACTACAATTTTATCAACAACCTAAATACTAACGGTTATTTAGAAGATACAATCTTGATACTCGTCAGTGACCATGGAATAAGATGGGGTGAGTTCAGATCGACTAATCAGGGTCGATTGGAGGAGCGTTTACCGTTTGTTTACATATTAACTCCAGCAAAATTTCGTGAAAAATACAGTGTTGCATTTAAAAATTTACAACTAAATAGTCATCGCCTAACTACACCATATGATCTACACTATACTCTTCTTGATTTAATCGATCTCAATAGAATTGAAAATAGCACGGTTAATGCACGAATTCAAAGGTCTCCATCAAGCAGCAAAGGTTACAGTCTTTTTTTACCTATACCAGAAAATCGAACGTGTGCTCAAGCGCACATTGAGGACCATTGGTGTAGTTGTCACAAAGGCCACTCCTTGTCAATAACAAGTGAAAAATCGCTGGATATCGCGGAAAGATTGGTGCAAAGTATAAATACATTATTAATAAATTATAGCCAATGTGCTCAATTGAAAATAATTGAATTACTCGAAATTACTGAAATGGAAGTAAGTTCACCTGAAGATGATAAAATTGAATGGCGTGAATATATGATAATGATAAAGACAGCTCCAGGATATGGCGTGTTTGAAGGCACTCTTCGTTACGATGGTCATAAATGGGGTTTAGCGGGTACTGTTAGTCGCCTCAATCTCTATGGTAATCAAAGCCGATGCATACATGATTATTTACTGAAACTATACTGTTTTTGCTTGTAGCAATTTTGTTGTATTTATAGAACATTGTACCATATCATTTGTATAAAGTTAATCTAAGTATTGTTAATATATAAGTATTCAATCAAAGGTAATTTATATCAAATTAACCACTGTGATATTTTAATAAACATTTAAAAAAATATAAAACGTTTTTCTCATATCATGCGAAGCCAATTTATTTTAAGACAAATGGTTTAATGCTCAAAACGGAATTCGGAGGCTTGCGTGTTAAGTGGCGGAACTTAACACCGCGCTTTACCTCGACACCACAGAGAAGAAAATGAAAATATAATTTCCACCCCTCGAGTGGGATTCGAACCCACAACCAGTCGTTTAAAGTCACAAGCTTGTGCCTCTGCGCCACGACTGGCCACTATAAAACTTTATAAGGTTCATTTTGTTAGTCTATGTTTATCAGCCTATGAGGCATCAGCAGTATACTACACTGTTGATTACGTAGGTAAAATTGCAAAGAAATTTTAAATTAATAATAAGCGGAAACATGCTTACAAAATGCTTTTAAGAATTAATCTTTCAATTAAACACCTTAAGAAAATTTAAATTAATAATATATCGATATTATTGTTTAACTTTTAGTACGATAATCTGTGGTAGTTTACAATGCGGACGAGATAATATGACGTAAACACAAGAGGTAAATGTCAACTACCAAGCATGACAGACCCAGTTGTCAACCTTTCTGTACTTGTGTAAAAAGTAATCAAAAGACGTATTATTTTGAAAATGTGTATAGTTTGATCATTTTTGTGTTAGAAGAATTTTTATCTTAAAATGGCTGTCACTTTTAGGGTTTTATACAGACATAACATATTTATTCAAAATATAACGAAACCGGTAAAATGGAATTTAAGAACAAATTATCCTATTAGATTCTCATGTAGTGGAATACAAAATAAAAATATTATTTTACAAAAACCTTTAATATTTACTAAAGATCTTAGACCCACCTTGATACAACCTATTCGACGATGTACTAATCAGAAAAGTACAAGTGCGTGTAGTCCTCCACAAGAACCAGAGAAAAAGCCAGGAATCATACAAAGATTTAAACAAATGTATAAAGATTATTGGTATGTGCTATTACCTGTGCACATGACGACCTCAGCTCTCTGGTTTGGTGGTTTTTACTACTGTGTAAGAAGGTATTTATTTAATTTCACTTTATTACATCACCTATGATTGCTCATTTTTCTATGACTATACATAAATAGTACTAAGTATTTCGAATTATAAATAATACAAGAAAATTATAAAAAGCATACTGTTTTCATGCAGTTGGCACTTTCAGAAAAAAAATATCTGTCAACATAAAGTAACAAAATAATATTTTTTTATGATACAAACACCATAAACCAATGATTTTATATTACAATAATTTTGAATATGTAAAATATTTCTTTGATTTTCTATATAAAATTTTATTTTCAGTGGTGTTGATGTTATAAGCTTACTGGAGTCAATTGGAATAAGTGATAAATTATTAACACCATTGAAGGAATCAAACGCTGGATACTTTGCTCTCGCTTTGGCCCTCTACAAACTAGTGACACCACTAAGATATGCAGTTACTGTTGGTAAAAACATTGTTGGACACAGCTGTTACTGAGTTTGTAAGAAATAATTATTTTATATTCGTCCTTTTATGCTAACAGGTGGCGCCACTATTGCTATAAGAAGATTGACAACTATTGGTTGGATTAAACCAGTGCCATCAAGAGAACGTCTAAAAGAGATGCTCCAAGAGAAAAAAGATAACATTCAAGAAAAATTCAATGAAAGTAAACAACACTATCAGACTCAGTTGAAGGAAAGAAAATCACAAGTAATGGATGAAATGCAAAGATATAAATCAGAAATGCGCAATATAAAAGATAAAGTAAAGAAAATGTAAAACAATTAATGTTGGTTTAAATTTTCATCTCAATGGAGGAATATAGTATGGATAAGGAAATTTAATATGAATGTTTACAGGTTGATTTTATTTATTGTTAAAAGTATATAAATACAAAAGTATTATTTAACAAAAATTATCTTTAATTAATTAAAGGAATTAGGTTGACAACATTTAATTATCAAAATGTACAGATATCATAGACTATGTTATAATTAAGTACCTACACTCTCGACAGCACATAACTGGAATGTTTATATGGTGCTATTACTTCTTATGGTTTTATAATTAAATATAAATACAGAAAGAAGGTCATCAGTAGAGCCAGATGTGCTGTCACATCTAAGATAGTTACATTAGTAAATGCATCAAAGAAATATATAAATAAGTCATTATATATGCCAAGTCCAATATTGTATGTAGTCCATGTTGTAAAAACATACTTAATTAATTTAGAAAAAAAAATATTTAATAACAATCAAATATTTGTGTATATTATTTATTATGATAGCGTTTAACATATATTTATTCTTTTTACATTTAAATTTCCATTCAATACATGTCAAACAAAAAGTGTTTTAATTTGTCCCACAGAAAATGATGTCCATTGTAATACTGCTCTCTTTAAATATAAACAACTAACCACTAAGTTGAGCTCCCATTTTAGACCATTTTTTATAACAGCATATCAGTTTTAAAATCCCGATAGTATGCAAATGCATCTATTACTATAAATATCACAAGAAATGAAGGCATAAATCATTTCTGGCTCCATCAAATACAAACTCATACATTCATATTAACTTATGTACCTCAATGTCTTACAATCTAAAAATATTATCTTCCCAATGACTCCTTATATTGTGACACTCATTTCCTTACAAGCAAGCTGTCATTTTTACACCTATACATAAATCTAATATTAATTTGTTCTCCCAATAGAAAAAAGTATTGAGCATAATAGTATAAATGACTGTTTAAATGTACACTTTCTGACAATGGCATATTTTAAAATACTTTTACAATCAACACTGCCTCTTATGTAAAATAAGTCTTTTAGCATACAATATTTTTTTAACCCGACAAATTTACCACATTTTGACACTTGACAACTTTTCAACATCACACTTATTACAAAGCTGAGGCAATTTCTATATTATGTTTCCTCTTTGTGATGACAATGCAAAATCACAAAACAGTTTCTCTAGCGGTAGTCAGTTTTATTTTGAACAAAAACACTTTATTTTATTAAGGGAATGATTGTAAAAGTTGTAATAAACATAATAAAACATTAATTAAAAAAACTATTTTAATAATAATATTGTCATTGCAAAAAGGCGATACATATACAATAATTGCCTTGACTCCAACAGACCATCGCAGTCCAACTGTTATAATAGGATCCATATTTAAACCCATAATATAATATGAAAAATCTATAAAATGTCATGGCCACAGAATAACATTAGTCATAATAGATGAACTTCATATACTTTTCAAACATAATACAATTTTTTTTCTTTCCCTACCTAATTTCAACACATCTTTTCCCTACATAACAGATTGACTAATCACATCAGACCAAAATGTCTGGAACAAGTTAGATACAATATGCATCCAGGCAAATGGATATCACATTGAATGTCATAATATTTACTATACTTAGAACTAGTTTATTTCACGATTACACCCAGCAGTAATATGTACTACAAGAGCTTTAACTTTTACTATTTAGTTACATAGCCTTAATATGACGATGTAAACCCTTTATACCACTCATTGATTTTAAAACCAATATCAAAACAAGTTAACTAAATCAATAGCGATGTTGAAGCACTTAATATTTCACTTTACAAAGCAAAAATAGTCAAAAATAAAAGGTGAATATTTAAATTAAAATGACTACTAGTATGTATGAAATTTGAATACCAATACACAAACACATCAACATCCCTTTCAACCAGTTACACTTAAGTTTTACTTTTCTAAGCTTACAGCTGTCTTTCACACGAAGTACCAATGATCTTGATTAGATTTTCAACATATAAATGCAATAACTGCATAGCAACATGCAGTGTATGTGATGTCTATCCCATGTACTGGTAGGAGGCGGGGGACAGGTGCGGCGCGGGCGGCATGCCGGGGCCGGTGGGCGCGCCGATGGCCGTCAGGTGACATGCACGACACATCAATTTACCTGTAAACAAGTTATTTTATGATTATAATATTATATGAACAGTTGATATTTTCAATAAAGGTTTAGAGGCTTTCGTGGCACAGTGAGACAGCATCTTCAACAATTGCGATTCGTTGCCGCTCAGTGAAATGATTATTTTCATTCTACGCTCTGATAAGAAGACAAAGAGTGACGTTGAGCTCCGTCACATTTCTCTCTGGTTACTCTAGTTATTAGTCTATATTTCGTACAGAACAAGAACGGAGTGTCTTGACAATAGGTTCTCTCTGTGTATTGTGCTATGAGGGAAAAATCGTGAAAGTGTAAAATAAATAAATTACATATACATACCGGCCAAAGGATAGCAGCGTTTGTCTGGCTCGTCTGTCAGTTGCATACCGCACATGCAACACATGTAGCAGTCCACATGGAAGTCACGATCCATCGACACAACTCTCACTGTCTCATCCGTACCCTCCACAGGTGTTATTCCTAATAATTAAAAAATGTACATACATATTATTTAACGAAAACAAACAGTTACATTCTATCACATTGACAGCAAGTTAACTAAAAATACATTTTGATTTCATTAATATATCATGTTTATAAAATTTAAAAAAAAATGTTCAGGACTCATAATAAGAGAAAGAAAAATTTTAAAAGCGCGGCGTTAAGTTCCGCCACTTAACACGAAATGCCCCAGAATTCAGCAGAAAGTGGGGAATTGAGTGCCTTAACACTAGGCTCCATCTCTCACAAAAAAAATGCAAATGCAAAAAAAAAATGCTATACTAAATACCTTTGCCACAACTAGCACATTTCGGAGCAAACATGCGATGATAATCATTTACACAATAGATCTTGTTATCAACATCGACGGTAAAAGGTACACCATCAAGGCACTCATTACAAATGCAGCATCGGAAACAGCCTGGATGATATGATTTGCCCATTGCTTGTAGAATCTAAAATATATAGGAAATTTAAATAAACAAGTACAAAACAAAATTTACATAAACAAGTTAAATAAATTTTACACTTTTTCCCAGGTATAGCAGGGTAGTCAAGGGACTAGAGTACACACTATTTTCCACTTTCTATGTCAAATGGAGATATTGCATGCTGAGTGGTGGTAGAAAACACAGTATGTATATTTTTATGTCTTACTGTGACTGTCAGGCAATAGCCTCTTATATAAATAAGACCATCAATGTAATCAAAATATAAATATTACTAAATATGTTAAAAAAATATACAGGATAATTCAAATTAAATAAAAGTTTCTGTAAATATATCCCATAGTTTGAACTTTCGAGTTGATAGTCAAAACAACCACTATTTTTTCCCTTTGTATGTTTAAATTATTCTTAAAGTTGCCATAAAACATAACATTGCAACAATAATTTAAGTAAAAAGTTGTATATTTACATAACACATGAATATAACGGTACAAATTACAAGTAAGGAGATAATAACAAAGTATAAAATAATCTTATCAAAGGGCATTCAAGTTAAAGTCATTGACTTTTATTATATAAATGTGTCAAGTGAATAACTAGATTATTTATATGGATATTTCTTTCAACTTTGGCTACTAACCATTTCCATTATTAAGTGGCCACATATTGCACATTTTTCTGCTGTCTGTTGAAATCCTGAATACTGAAACCAAATTATCGTATTTTATATTTTCCTATATAAATTATCAAAATAATTAAATAATTTTTAAATATATTGTTCTAAAAGTAAACAATACAGTTAATATTACCAAATAATCTTCTTCACAATATACTTTGCCATGGACATTGTAAAATGCTTTTCCTCTCAAAGCTCTTCCACAAGAACAGCAGATGAAACAATTTGTATGGTAGAGATTACCCATAGCTTGACATGCTTGACCCGCTCCTGTTACTCCTGCACCACATGTATGACATATACCTGAAAATTTAGGTGTACATGTTATAGATAAATATATCAAAATCCAAATTGTTATGTTAATATAAAAATAAAGTACATTTTTTATTCAATATGTTACTGTGAAAACTATTTTTTAAAATATGTTATCAATAACTTACCAAAGTATTCTCCTTCTTCATCTTGTCTTTCCATTTCTTCTTCAAGCTGCCGAGTAAGTTCCTCTATTTTGCGCTGAGCTTCACTTGGTCCTGGTGGGCGAGGTGGTGTAATACTATATGGGAGAAGGCTCTTTCCTCGTCCACCAGATCCTCGTGACCCACCAGACAGTTGAGACACTGAACTTGGTGTAGGACTAGGTGCAGGAGATTGTGCTGGTGAGCATAGTGAAGTTAATCCAGAAACCATGTTACGAGAACTAATGGATTCTGATGCCAATGATGTATTATCTTTACTAGCAGCAGCCGCTGCAGCGGCAGGAGAACCTCCTGTCATACACACATAGTCAGAACCATTGGTATCCTCTATTATTTGCATTCTATTCGGAAGAGGCTTAGGATTCATGTTGTAATTTCCATTTACTGGTGAAGATTTTACTTTTCCCAGGCCATTCCCAACAGGTGGCTTAGGATGAAAATATTTTGGTACAGGCAAAGGACCTTGGACTTCTGTAGCTATATTTGCTTTTGGTCTTTGTGCACTAGGGGCTATTGAAGCATAAATAGCAGTTGAAGGTATTGTAACAACTTTATCATCAAAGCTAACAGAGTTATTATTTTTTAAAAGTGCACTAATATCAGTATACTTAGGAGGAGCCGATTTCATGACTGTGTAATCTCCACTTGAATTATCTGATGAAGAATTGTATGGTGGTGGAGGTGGAACTTTATCTACTTTACTTTTTTCTATCAATAACTTTTGTGAACTATTCCGGTTGAGGGAAGTATTAGGTACTTGTGGTCCTGGAGAAGCGCTTTGTTGAACATATTGCTGATCTGGCTTAGGTTGTACCTTATAATCATTTTTCTTTTCGTTATCAGAACAAAGCATATTTTCATATACTAAAGGGTTTACTTTAGATTTGTTATTTACTGGCACTTGAGGCTGAGCCTTACTGTATCGAGTGTTGTAATAACCTTCTGCTGCTAAAGGTTGGCTTTGGTACAGCTGATGATAGTAAGGCGGCTGTGACAGTTGTTGTTCACCGTAGTAATCTATATTTTCGTATACGGGAGGTGGATATTGAGAGTTTGTATTTCCTGGTATTTCATATAAATCTTCAGTTTGATAACTTAGAGACCTTTGCGAAATTGAATCTATAGACCGCGTTGGACTAATTGGTAACGCTGTAGTATTTATATCACGTTTATTGATTGACGCGATCGTCTCCACTCTTTTAGGTGTAGCAAATTTTGATGCTGCAATCACATTTGAGCGTTCATAAAAACTATAATCTTGACGATTAGCGGGAGCATTGTCTAAAGTAAAACTTTCAATTGCACCAATAGGTCTAGCTTTTGCCTGAGCACTATTGTTAGATGTTGAAGCATTGTGCGCTTGCTCAGTATCGTTTTCGTCTTTGTTGGATATTTTCAAATCTTGCAAGCCTAGTATACATCGTTGGTCTTCAGAGGCACTTCTTCTTGATGGATCCATAATAAACACAAATTATGTTAATATTATTGCCAAATTTCAAAAAAACACGAAAAACATAAATGATTCATAATTGTGATCTAATGTAATCTTCAACTCAACAAAACATCATGAAAAAAATCGAATAAAAAAACAAATTTAGTGATGTACAAGATGATCATAGATGATTTAACACAATAATATATTGACAATGATGTTCAAGTTTACCCACCAAAACATTTTTTCAATATAAGATGCAATATTTATTTGTAACTTTACTTAATTTATGTTAAAGTAGTTTTAAATTTTAATATAATATTACTTCACTCAACTATAATGTAATTTTACATATTATATTACGAAAATCACCAAAATGTACTTTTTTATTAGCATTGATATTATAACCTAATAATTATTTATAATAATTATATTAACAATTATAATGATTATAAATAAATATCTTCAAATATAAAATACATTTGATTCATTAATTTCTGAAATTACGATGTAACTTAAAATAAGAAACCGATTTTTCTCAGAGTACAGTATAATTAATACGACTTTTTCAGTATTCAATTTCTAGTTTATTCTTAGTTATCTTATGCCATTATTAAAAAATAATTAATTTACTCTCATAACTTATTAATTACAACCTTACAGGTTGCTATCTATGAGGACTGTGGGAGGGCTAACATAAATTCGATATAACATTTTTGATATATCGATTTTCAATATCGACAGATCTCGCTTTTACTTTGACATTAGATGACAGATAAAGTTAAGTGTGCTTTTTAATCTTTATGTTTGCATTGCACAGCATCGCTGGGTGATGTGTTAAAGTTTTATATTTTGTCGTAACTATACTGCTGAATATAAAATATAAATCATTCTCAAATATAAATATATTGAAATCAAGAAACAAATATATGATATAATAAAGAAAATATAACTAATTATCAAGATGTATGACATGGAAGATGATCAGTATGAGGAGGAAGAAGTAGAAGAAATTTCCTCAGAGCTATGGCAAGAAGCTTGTTGGATAGTCATTAATGCTTATTTTGATGAAAAAGGCTTAGTCCGGCAGCAATTGGACAGTTTTGATGAATTTATACAAATGTCTGTGCAAAGAATTGTTGAAGATTCCCCTCCTATTGAACTTCAAGCAGAAGCTCAGCATTCTTCAGGTGAAATTGAAACTCCACCAAAATATCATTTGAAGTTTGACCAAATTTATCTTTCAAAACCAACACATTGGGAGAAGGATGGTGCACCTTCACCTATGATGCCTAATGAAGCACGTCTTCGTAATTTAACTTATTCTGCGCCTTTATATGTTGACATTACAAAAACCATCGTAAAAGAAAATGAAGATCCTATTGAAACACAACATCAAAAAACATTTATTGGAAAAATACCTATTATGTTAAGGTCTACATATTGTTTATTGAGCAATTTAACTGATCGTGATTTAACAGAGTTAAATGAATGTCCATTAGATCCAGGTGGTTACTTTATTATCAATGGTTCAGAAAAGGTTTTAATTGCTCAAGAAAAAATGGCTACAAACACAGTATATGTATTTAGTATGCAAGGTGGAAAATTTGCTTATAAAACAGAAATACGATCTTGTCTGGAACATAGTTCAAGACCAACATCTACATTATGGGTGAACATGATGGCAAGAGGAGGACAAAGTATAAAAAAGTCAGCTATTGGACAAAGAATTGTTGCAATTGTACCATATATAAAACAGGAAATTCCCATCATGATTGTATTCAGAGCTCTTGGTTTTGTAGCTGATAGAGATATCTTGGAACATATCATTTATGATTTTGATGATCCTGAAATGATGGAAATGGTAAAGCCGTCACTAGATGAAGCCTTTGTTATTCAAGAACAAAATGTAGCCCTTAGTTTTATTGGTGCTCGAGGTGCTCGCCCGGGTGTTACAAAAGAAAGGCGTATAAAATATGCAAGAGAAATATTGCAGAAAGAAATGTTACCACATGTTGGTGTTTCAGACTTCTGTGAAACTAAAAAGGCTTACTTTTTAGGTTACATGGTCCACAGATTACTATTAGCTGCTTTAGGACGTCGTGAACTTGATGACAGAGATCACTATGGAAACAAAAGGCTTGACTTGGCTGGGCCTCTATTAGCTTTTCTATTTCGAGGGTTGTTTAAAAACCTATTAAAAGAAGTGAGAATGTATGCACAGAAATTTATTGATAAGGGAAAAGATTTCAACCTTGAGCTGGCTATTAAAACAAAAATTATTACTGATGGTTTAAGATATTCCTTAGCCACAGGTAACTGGGGTGATCAAAAGAAAGCTCATCAGGCTAGAGCTGGTGTATCACAAGTGTTGAACCGTTTAACTTTTGCATCAACTTTATCTCACTTACGACGTGTCAACTCTCCTATTGGTCGAGATGGCAAATTAGCTAAGCCTCGTCAATTACACAACACTCTTTGGGGTATGATATGCCCTGCTGAAACTCCAGAAGGAGCTGCTGTAGGTTTGGTCAAAAATTTAGCTTTAATGGCTTATATCTCAGTAGGAAGTCAACCTTCCCCTATATTGGAGTTTTTGGAAGAATGGTCTATGGAAAATTTAGAAGAAATAGCACCCTCGGCAATAGCCGATGCTACTAAAATATTTGTAAATGGTTGTTGGGTGGGAATACATAGAGATCCTGAACAACTTATGGCTACTTTGCGAAAACTTCGTCGTCAAATGGATATCATCGTCTCTGAGGTGAGTATGATTCGTGACATAAGAGACAGAGAAATAAGAATTTATACAGACGCTGGTAGAATTTGTCGCCCTCTACTAATTGTTGAAAATGGAGCTTTACTATTAAAGAAGAAACACATTGACCAATTAAAAGAAAGAGATTATAATAATTATGGATGGCAGAATTTGGTAGCCAGTGGTGTTGTGGAATATATTGATACTTTGGAAGAAGAAACTGTAATGATAGCTATGAGCCCCGACGATTTGGCGCAAGTAAAAGAATATGCCTACTGTACTACTTACACTCATTGCGAAATCCATCCCGCAATGATATTGGGCGTCTGCGCATCCATTATACCTTTCCCTGATCATAATCAAAGCCCCAGGAACACCTATCAAAGTGCTATGGGTAAACAAGCTATGGGAGTCTATATTACGAATTATCATGTTAGAATGGATACGCTGGCTCATGTGCTCTATTATCCACACAAACCGCTGGTGACAACAAGATCTATGGAATATTTACGA
>JAHESG010000094.1:0-25000 GCA_019049465.1 Dryas iulia moderata | reverse complement strand
CAAATATTTTTTTGTTTTCCCATGATCACTATTAGCTGGATGGTTGGCTTGACATATTTTAGATGTTTGTTGTCGGATAAATCTCCTTTCCGGTGTTATTTAATTATCTGTTCATTTTTAGTACTAAACAGGTACTCCTATTGGGTAAAAAGACGGTAAAAGGTTCTCGTGATTCGATCGATTCCCACTCGTGGAATAATTATATATGATAATTTTCATTTCTTCGCTATGGGATTTAAGACAACGCGCAGCGTTCCGTTCGAACACTTAACATCTCGACTTCAGGCGGAAAGGACGCAGGACGAAGTGTTTTGACACTTGGTTCTCTGCCTAACATGCAGTGTGGGAAAAGAGGAAAGGTATTAGGTAAAAATATGTGTAGAGTCAGTTTCGGCAATGATCCAAAGAATATAAAAAGTTCCAATTTTAAGACAACGAGCCGCTTTGCCTTAGAGATAAGGAATCGGTCCACATTATAAGATGTGATTTTATCAGAACTGTTAAATACAAATATTTTGATTAGTTTCACTGCTACAAATTACGCACGATAACATCAGTAGTCAGTTTCAACTTGACGAACGTCGATTTGAGATTACTCACCTCGATGAGTAAATATTTACTCGTATATTGGATACGACAAATTCTAAAGACGGCCTATGACCACATTACGACGACAGTTTTGTACCAATTTTATGTTTCTCGATAAAGCGATATCTCTACTTATAATGTTGATAAAAGTTGCAGTGCAATAAAGAAATCTCAAGGTTGATAAATAACATTGATATAAAATTAATATTATCAAAGGTACAAATAACATCATGGTAATGTTTCCTTGTAATCTGCAGTTGTGTGCTATAAAATTAGTATTGCTTACGTATAAAATTCGTATCGGTTTCGATTATTTATATTTATGAATTTAATTTGCTACTTTAATTGCTCAAATTATTTTATTATCATTTTTGGAAACATAATTAAGATCGGTAGTAAATATTTACTAACATAAGGTCTACACGCCAATTATTTAAATTTAACCATAAAACAGATTATATAAGTGTATTTTATGCACTCAACATGTACTGTCAAGAATTTTGCATACATAGATAAAGACGAGGATAAGGCGCTCATCTGGAAATGCCATTCCTATCTCAACACCATAAATTTATTGATATTTTAATGTCACAAATGATCTGTATGTAACTACGAAACATTTTATTGCAATAAAAAGCCTTATAAACAATTACGCCTAATTGATTTTGTATCTTAAACGTAAAGGAATAAGTTTGAAATTCACATAACATAGTAAATTGTTATATTCATAATGGATTCTAGAATTTGACCAACATGTTTTTCAAGCGAGCGCCGTGGCTAGCCCATAAGTTATCGTGTGTAATAAAATTAAATGTAACACATTTCTCTTTTTCATATAATCTTCATAATTTACACACATTTTTAGCTTGCGACTGCAATCGGCGCCTGGAGGCACACGTGGACACACTGTTACTCACTAATTTACTGCATACGTTCCTCAAGTTCTAACTTACTTTAATATTGCTGTAATATTATACCAACATTTACAAACCATCCTGATAAAAGCTGACGATAGAGCTGATTTTAGTTTTATTCCTTTTTTTGTTACGATTAATTTTGTCATAGAAGTAAATTTATCCTGGCTATATATCCTGGCATATCACACGCTATTGTTGTTGATTACAAAGATGTATGTAGATGTCCATTATTATTAGGTACGTTCCGATGCAAACGCTCAACTATTTTTAAAATATGAAAGACATTTGTAATGATTTATTTAACAAAGGTAAGTAGATACATTCAAAGTAACATTTATATTTTACACTAGTTACTCTATGAGTAACATAGATGTATTGTTTTTAAAACTCAAAAACCTGTTTTAAATATCAATAGGCACCTATTTGTTCTTGATCAATAGCAAAGTTAGCATTATCAATTCTATGTTCATTTGCAATCTTGCTCTGACTTCTTGCCTAACATCGCATAAGCATAGATATCAAGACATACAAGGAATCTGGACCGAAATGTTATGTTGTAATAAATTATACTGATTATGTTTATGCGCATTAATTAATGGCGGATTTGTGTCACTACCGGGTATGATCAGCAAAGCAAATTACAATTTGAACAAGTTGAGCGAAGTATTGCTCGTCTTAGATTTGAATAAATTAATAATTTAAATGCAATTCACGTTTGGCATGTTAGTTATCGAACTAAAAGGCTGCGAGCTTGGCATTTATTCTATTCATGGAAGGTAAAATGTTGTTACCAAATTGTTATATATTATTACAATATGCATGTAATTATGGTTATGTCTATGTTCTTTTACGTTTTCTTCAAAACATATAAATCATATTGAAATGTGAACTTCAATATGAACTTCATATTGAAATGCGAAAGTTTGACCCGGATTAATCATTTTTATTTTGTTATTTCAAAATAAATTTCAGAATCCAAAATATACACTGATAATCTAGTTAAAACAGTTTCATTTCAAAATGTATAAAAATCGCGGAAAGTATTTGGTCCAATTTGTAAGATATTTAGTCCTATTTATAAAAATGTACACGTGCACTACACTGTCTTTTTTTTCTTTACTAACTATATTTTCGACAACGTACTGAGTAGTATGATATTTAAAATAATATAATAACGATTTACTTTTGATATTAAGTTTTTTGATTTATTATGATGAGCCCGAGGCGGTAGGAGAGACTACCTATAACTTGATCGCACTGGGAAGCGTAGAATAAGCGAAATTCATCAGCTTTGAAGGTTGCGACGTGGTGATTTATGCAATGAAGGGTGTATTCCGGAGAGGAAAGGCAATAGAGCGCCTCCCGTGGCGGCGGCCGCTGTTACCGCCGCTCTTGCATCTCCCGTCAGGTGGCACGCACAAATAACGCAATAAATACCCGCTTATCGCAAATCAGCTCGTCTCACCGAAGGGCGATTTATTCATGAGCCCCGCGCATATGTTTAACCCCGCTAACATTTATCATCGACACGTAGCTCAGTCAATTAAATTAAACCGGACCATCGATGATAGTGCACTGGAACCAGATACGAGATTTTCCCATACAGGCGTTATTTATAGCTGTGTAATTTGTATTTGTATTATTGTGCTGATTTAAAGTAGATTTATAGACAAATGACGTGGTATTTGATGATGCCGCAGCTACCTGTACTATTGCTGCTTTAGGTAGATTTTTAATAATTTGAAAAACAAATAGCTATATATTTACTTGTATGTGCTGGCTTAAAAAAATGTTACATTTGTAATGATATTTCATATTTAATTTTAGAATAGAAAAATACTGTAATAAAATCAAACGATGCGGACGTTCAAATATGCAATTGTACCTCAAAGATGCCAAGTATCTTATTATCATGCACTTGTGAATATGTTCTTTTGCAGCTTCAGGCTTTTCCACATTGTGGGATAGATAGATACAGAGAGAGAGAGAGTTGAGAGACATTCTCATTTTTTAAATCAAGACATTGTCTGTTGAATAGTGTTATAGTTATAGAATAGTTGGTATATTTATAAAATTTAAATGTAATTATTTCCCTGAATGGGAATTGAATCTACAATCATCGTGTTTATATTCAATGTATATGTTATAGTTATTATGTATATTTTTTTCTATAATCTGTTTTCTAAATTTTCTATATTTGATTCTTTATAATCTTACTACTCTACATTAGAACTTAAGAAAATATAAAAAAATAATCAAATCAAAAAAAAATAATAAAAGGTTATGTAACATTTAAAATTCTATCTAATCTTAAGTTATTAATTACAATTTGAACGTGTACCAGCTTTTAAGCCTATTCTGATAGTGAACATCGATCATCTGTCACTGAGTGTATTTCCTAGTCGTGGTCGCACTCATCTCAAGGCGCGATGTTACCCATTGCTCTTCTGTGTGCCGTTTAATTGTTACAACAAATAGTTACACGTCCGGTAGGATATTTGTTATAAAGTAAATTTATGGCTTTTAATTTTGTTGTTTAGTTTTTGATGCTTTGTTTTTTTATATATTTAATATATCATATTAAAAAATCGAACGATTTTAACCGGATTATAGGTAGTATACCTGTGACGGACTACTGTAAAGTGTACGAAACGTCAGGTTTTCTAAAAAATGTATTTTTGAATACTAAAAATATACAAAATTAATCCTGTTTCAGAAGAGTTTATTGTAGACTATAATATCTGTAAAAAAATTGACAAAAGTCAGTAGACCTTAATTTTGTATATACCTACTCAGAGTCGATATTCGTATACTTAGTAGGTACTAAAATTATATAGATTGGTATATTTAACAGCTTAAGCATCACCTGGACTTTTGTTGTTCTAAATAAACATTTATATTACTATAATAAAAGTAGCAGCTACTCACTTTTCTCACATAGAACGGTTGTCTCAGTCCTAGTACCAAGACACTCCGCCCTCCACTTTCCGTTTAAACCGAAACATTGCGTGCTGAATGGCCGAATTTAATTAAACCCACGCTTTGTCTTAGATACCAGAGCATAGAAATATATTTACATGAATAATCATTCCCCTCTATGGCAATCGAACCCGGAACCGTAGATTACAGTCAGACGATGTCCCACTGCACCACAACAGGTTTAACATTACTTTAATATTAAAGATAAAAACACAAAAGCAATAAGGAATAAAGAGTACGGACCAATTGTTTGTATAATATAGGTACATATTTAAATGTCACAGTAAATTTAAGTTTGTAATTCAACTTCCCAATCTTTTCATGGCGCTTAATAAGAATACAATATTTTATTCTATATCATTAGTGACCTGAATACAAAGAACAATAACAAACTTGTAATACAAAGAATTAATTATTTATGAAGTACTCATCATATTTTTAAATCCTTAAATATTACAGAAAAATCATAGCCATTCTCTCGGTTGCTCAAATAGGTAGTCGTATGTGGGTATATATATTTTTACTTCAATAAAAATACAGTAAGTGTGAATGTGAAGAGTAGATTGAACTTTTTATAATTTACGTAGGAAGCATTAATGCCATGATAGGACTATTTTTTCTAATTTATTGCTTGAATTTGTACTTAATATTTTTTTTTTTGCTTACGAGTAGCTATAAATAACACATATCTTGATTCCTAAAAATCTATGTGTCTATAACATCAGTATTAGCTTATTTAAAAATATTATTAGAAGATTTATTTAGAAAAAGTGCAGAATGCCAATTATGCTTAAAACAATATGTTGAAAGAACCTTTAATTAACAAAATAAATAATACATGACATAACTGTTTTTAAGTTAAATAAACAAAAAAAACAAAATTAAAAATTTTGAAAATACCCACGACGGTTTAATTGTAATTGTAAAAGGATAAAATAACTAGAAATCCCCCGCCTAAAAGAATATATGTAACGAGATGATGGGGACGACTTCGTCGGGGCTGCCATTACTTTAAGTTTGCTAACTTCTCCTAGGTTTTCATGCTGTTAAAACAGGTTTAGGAAAAAATTAAAATATTAATATGAATTTACAGTTTTGATAACTGGTATTCCTTTTAAAAACTTTAAGAACGAAATCTATACTGTTAGCTACTATATTTAAAATAGAGGTTGCAACTGGCAGCCCCCGACGAAGTTGTCCCCATCATCTCGTTACATATATTCTTTTAGGCGGGGGATTTCTAGTTATTTTATCCTTTTTCAATTACAATTAAACCGTCGTGGGTATTTTCAAAATTTTTAATTTTGTTTTTTATTTTGAACTTTTTAAAGTGTATAGATACACATTATATATTATTACATAATTTCGAAATACTTTATATTAATCTTCATGCAAATCCAAAAAAAAATTATAAGCCCAATGCTTTCTGGTTATCAAATGCCTATTGCAGCGCCTGGCGGTTGTCACCGCAACATTTTTAGGAAACTTAAGTTTAACCAAATCAGTGAAAATCACAAAACCCACTAGTAGTTATGATTTGGAACAAATTAATTTATACTGGAGCGCCCCGTGGTAGTTTGTGATATGGCATATAAAAACACGCAACAATTAAACCTGAACCTATCACAGAAAACCGCATCTAAATAGGTTTCACACAAAAATACAAGCAAATGCTTACTACAGCGCCCCCTGGTGAGGTGTCACCACGACACATATACGAGAACACGCGCTAATTGAGCCTGATCCTATCGTTGAAAACTGCATCAAATTCAGACTCGTAGTTTTAACTTTGCCCCATCAAATGTTTAATGAAGCGCCCCCTGGTGAGTTCTTAACGTAAAAAAAAACTAAAAACATACACTAAGTAAAGGTAAATCTAATACTGAAAACTCTGTCCAATCGGACTAGTAGTTGTGGTTTTACATTAAATATTACAAACAAATGTTTACTGCAGCGCCCCCTGGTGAGTTAACACGATAAAGCATATCCAAGAACATGCACTAATTAAACTTGAGCTTATCACTGAAACTGCATCCAAATCGAATTCGTCATTTTAGCTTTGCACAAACAATATTTTACTGCAGCGCCCCCTGGTGACTTGTCACCGTAATATAAATTTAAAAACATGTACTAAACAAAGCGGAATCTAATACTGAAAACTCTTTCCAATCGTACTAGTCGTTTTTGTTATACACAAAAAATGGAAGCAGCTACTTACTGCAGCGCCCCCTAGAGAGTTGACACATACTTGAAAATATGCACTAAGTAAACATACATGACACATATATGAAAATATGCACTAAGTAAACTTGAATCTATCATTGAAAACTGCATTCAAATCGGACTCGTAGTTTTAGTTTTGCACAAACAAATGTACTTACTGCAGCGCCCCCTGGTGAGTGATCACCGTAACACATATATGAAAAGATGCACCAATTAAACCTGAACCTATCGTTGAAAGTTTCATCTAAATCGGACTAGTAGTTTTTACTCTACATAAACAAATGTTTACTGCAACGCCCCCTGGTGAATTTTCACCGTAACGTAAAAACAAAAATTTTAAAATATGTACAAAGTAAAGCTTAATCTAGTTCTGAAAACTCTAGCCAATCGGATAAGTAATTTCGGTTTTAGACAAATAAATATAAGAAAAATTTTGGTTTTACACAAAAAAACTCAAACAAATGCTTATTACAGCGCCCCCTGATGAGTGGTCACCATAACACATATATGGAAAGACGCACCAATTCAGCTTGAACCCATCCTTGAAAGTTTCATCTAAATTGGACTAGTAGTTTTTGCTCTGCATAAGCAAATGTTTAGTGCAGCGCCCCCTGGTGAGTTTTCCCCGTAACAAAAAAAGAAAAATCTTAAAATATGCACCAAGCAAAGATAAATCTTTTTATGAAAACTCTTTTTAATCGGAGCAGTGGTTTCGGTTTTAGACAAATAAATACAAAAAAAGTACAAACAAATGCTTACTGCAGCGCCCCCTGGTGGTTTGACACGATAAAACATATCCAAGAACATCCACCAATTAAACCTGAATCTATCACTGAAAATCTATTGAAATCAGACTATTATTTTTTGAGATAATTGAAAACATTCGTTTTCACGTAAATGCTTACTGCAGCGCCCCCTGGTGAGTTAAGGCAATAAGACATACATAAGAACATACGCCAATTGAACCTTAACCTATCATAGAAAACCGTATCAAAATCGGACTTATAGTTTTGGAAATAATTGACATAGTAATTTGCACAAACACACAAACAAACAAACAAACAAACAAACAAACAAACAAACAAACAAACAACCTCTCACCCCAAACACATATACAGTCGCCGTTCCGTCGCGGGTAAAAAAATGGAGCTCACCATTTTTTTATAGCGGAGTAGTCAGACCGAGGCCGCTTGATTTGGAGACCTGCCCTGTTGAGTGGCGGAACTCAACGTCGCGCTTTGTCCAGAGCGTGTTGTACCAGAGCTGATAAATGGAAATAATTTATATATAATCATTACTCCAAATGGGGCCGGAACTCACAACCAAAAGGGGTTCACAGTTAGATGCCATCGAGCTGCCTCAAATGATTCGAATTCAGATGGAGAATATAAACTGATCTCGTCAACCTGTTCCTGTGTAATGTTCCTGAAAAATGATTTCTTTCTAGTTGTTAAATGTAACATAATTTATGAAAATTATGTATAGTCCATAAGAACATTTTAGTAGGTTTGGCTTAATGACTTAATTATTTCTTCATCTTAATAACTTATACACACATTAAAAATTTTGGACAAATTTAAATTAATATATTTTATGCCTTGGGATATCAAACATGAATACTAATACATCTGTCATTTATTTTTATATAGATCTTTTATAAAATACAAACATGCTAACTTTATCCTCTTTTCTCAATACATGATAAATTTTGTAGCGACATATCTATGTAGATAAAAATTTAGTATACTATGTAGCTACATACAAAAATTAAAGCGGTGTTGTTCGTATTTAACCAAAGGGCTCCGTTTTTAACGCGCTAATCGCTTTATATATTCATCACAGTATTATCCTTTCGACACGGTAGCACTAATTGGATAAAACCCCTGCACAAAAACGTCAAAGAAACAAACATTTTAATGATACAGACGCTCATAATTTTGAAGATGCAGAGGGAATTCCATTTAACATGTGAATTGGATGTGTCGGGTTGAATTTAAGACGAGGGCTGTCTTTTTGGTATAAGCGGCAATGAATGGATTGGGTAACACTTTCATAAAATATTTTAAATAAAAATAAGATTAATATACGTTAGCTATAACATTATTTCTTGTCTTCACTTATAGTTACAAAGGAATTAAGATTAGTTTTGCAGTTTAAAACACAGATAATGTCTCAAAGCAGCCATTGGTGCTTGCATTTCGCAGGGACTGAGTACCCTCTTCCCTCACCCCCCTGTGTCACTGTAAAGACCGCAGGGTCAACAGCAATTCCACAATCAAAAAAAAAAACTCAATCTTTATTATAAAATTACTGAAAAATATTATTATATAGTATTATTCAACATAAGTGATTAACTCTTTCCAAAGTTAAGTTCAGAGCCCTTAACTTTGTTTCACACATGATATGTACCTATGAGAAAACGGCTCTTATGCTGTTTTAGTTATCATCACCTCTTGCGACAGCCGAGAACACCGTCAACACCTCTGATTGATGGGCGGACGAGCCGTGCACCGATTGTTAGTGTTTAACTAACAGTTATGATTCGAAACAAAATTGGATCTTGATTGATGGACTAATAATATAAACCAAACAAGTATCTAGCTGAAAGTGTTAAGCGCGGGACATGTTTTATGGCCTCATAAATTTATGACTATACAATCAAAATTATGGTGTTAATAAAAGAGAATCAATTTATTATAAAGACTAGTATTTTTAATCCATCACTTTATATCATAACTACTACCTGTCCAATTTTAAAACGAAGAACTTTTACTATTAAGTACCATTATACCGGTATTTAAGTATAATAAATACAAAGTAAATGAACTTTAGATATAAACATAGTACGCTGTTTATTTTCAAATTCATCCTTCCCACTTAACGATTTTTTCCGACAGAGCGATATCGAGTTTCAGTCAGAGGTCCGCCCGCTGCCCTTCGGTCTGCTATCACGTACATTTAATATTATAAGCTATTAGGCGCCTCGCCGACCCTCTATTACTGTGTCCATATCATAACGGAATTGTCTTTTGAACGTTTTAGACTTTTTTACCTCGACGATATAAAACAAAAGGCGGGCTCATCGTCCGCCGGGCATTGTGCTCCGCGGGCCATTCGTCGCCACTTCACGCTATTCACATTCAAATTAAATGCCTTGTGTACAAAATTAATTTGTCTTTTGTCTTAGTTCGCCCTGTCCATAGTTTGGATATGACTGCTCGGCAGGGTGCACCTTTAGAGTAATGTTTGTATATACTCTGCCACATGTCAAAAGTCTCATGCATGCATAAAAATATTTAATTCAATAATTATACCTTGCAATCGAAATTGTGATATAAAAATTGTTATCTTTAAGATCAGAACAGGCCGCAGTGTGTGCAAGAACGTTAAAATATCCATTCCTGTACAAGTGTGTTTAACCCTTATTATGAATGACAATAACAGACGAGAATATTGTATTAGAAATTACTTTTCTCGTTTAATAATAATTTCTTATTCATTACATAAAACATAACTGACACTTTAATTTATTGAAACACTCAGTTCGTTATGATGCAAGTAGGTTACGAATGCGTTATTCGTATCAGGACATTACTAATGATTGATGAACCAATGTAATAGCCAAGTTAATATCAGAAATATGTTTATTTAATTTGTCACTATTGGCAAATCCACAAGTGTAATAATAGCATTACACTCACAAAATGAGGGTTCTGATATTTTGATACAAAACAACAAGTGCCCGACTCGCCGTGAGCCGATGACCGTGACGAACCATGATCCGCCTCCCCAATACCGCGTCTTTAGCTACGTATAATTAAAAACTCAAACATCGACATTTAACAAATCACGGCGTGTCCGAGACGCCTCTATGAAGCATCGCGGCCGTCAATTAAGCTATTATTATGAAAAGATAAATTAATAAAAATCACAATATTGTCTTTCTTTCCAAGAAATGAGCGCTAGTGAATCACCGCCACACCTCTGACGATTCAGTTGTAGAAGATTTAATCTGGATAGCTCACCATGATGCTCAATAAAACAACCATGACATTCAACATTTGCAATGTAAGACTATAATTTAGATGCTTGCATAACCCTAAATAATGTTTATGGAAACAGCAGTGGAACATGACTCCTATATGATACTTGCTTTACTCCCTTGAACTTAATTAATATTCAATGACGAGGCATTTATTTGCACGATAATTTGAATCAATTGTTCTGGATCATCTCGGTAACATGTCTTAATTTAAACAGGTTATCTATCGACTTGATCTTTAACGTTGAGCTTTTATATGGATTTATGTTTGTATGGAAATTAAATTTTGATTTTCTTTCTTTGTTATACGAACAGTATCTTATGATAGGTAGACGTTTATTTACAAAATAATCATACATACAACATAACTGCATTATGTGTCAAAGAGAATTAATTACATAATATTTAATTTTGTTTCTTAACTCTTTATTTACATTAAAAATCTTATACAAACACAAGACCGTAATTTACTTACGGTCTTTAGAAAAATATTAAAATATGATACACTCATGCATTTCGCTGTTAATGTGTACATCTGATAACATCAGTGTGTAATTGCGACTCGGTGACAGTTCCTATAGCCAATGAATTAATAATGAAACAAGATGACCATGTTCTAAATTGACCGCTTGATCGCTATTGCCTCAGGGATATAAGTGCATACGATGACACTTTATGTCTCAGTTACTAAACAAAAATCAACAATTTTTTATTAGTATGCATGTCTGCAGTATGTATTTATACGAAATATATGTTTAAAATAGGGAAAAGGTAATTTGGTTTTAAGTTAAAGGTATATAAATGACCGCCTTTACATAACATTGATAAAAGCTTATGTACACGCTTAGCCACAATGATTGTTACACTGGAAAACATGAAGGATTCACAAGGACATTTCTCAGAATGCCAAGGGAGACTAAAGGACTCGGGTCGCCCGTACCTGGTCATCGAACGGCACTTGAAACCTGTCTCGATCAATCCACCTCTTGTTGTTCGTGTTAAATAAAAACGTCTCTTGAAATACCAACCGAATGAACCCACTGACACTTGTCATTCCGGTCCTCAATCCTTTATATTTGTCTTTGAAATGTGATGACAGTGGTACAAATTACGAGTACAAATCTGTTGGTCGTTCATAACGCGTTATCTTGCGCTTGTGATGGATGTGTCCGACGCTCGCAGCGCTTGGATCATCACGGCGTAATTAATACGCGACCGACTGTGTGAATCACTGTCACTCGCTGTCTTCTTCCGCTTCGAAAGATACACAGACAACTCTCCAGTTAAAACAAGTCATTGTTAATTTTGGTTAAGAAGAGCCAAGCCAAGAAAAAAATGTTAGTTAGATGTAGTATGGGACTACTCACCTCTGCACTCGAGTATAAGAGCAACAGTAAACATTATTTAGAGATAACGAGTGAATCGTAAAACTCTTGTAGTAAATAGGTTCTCGTTGGGCCGGCGCGTGCTATTGTTGCTTGCAATTTACCGCCGCTTCAATCGCTGAAATATTTCGTGCAACGGGCATGTCCAATTGCTAACGAGCCGTCTGCGACTCACAAATGAATAAGCACCTCATGCATAGACTAAGTGATTTCAGAGTTGCATGTTCTGACACTTATCTATAAAAGAAAATAATCCTTTACAAAAACTGCTCATAATAATGTTTTTGTTTTAATAGTATTATTAAATTTATTATATTTATTTCAAAATATTTTTAGTAACATCATTATTAATTGTATAAATTAATTAAATAACATTTGATGCAATTTAATCCGATGTGAAATAATTCAAAGTTAACACTTTTCTTTTTTGTTCAATTTTTGTGAGGTATTTGTGACAAGTGTTGAGCTTTATGAAATTTCTAGAATTTTAAAAAGAAAAATAATGCGCCACTAAAGACCAACTTCTGAGATACTCATATTTATACTTATTTGTTATATGTAAAGGATAAGTATATTACAGTATCACAATTTTTTATTTATTGTTCTAACTTCTCACTAACTTCGCTTCGCCAAAGAGAAACAAACAAACAAAAAATTATCAAGGCATAAGATAGTGGAAAACGAAGTGTCTTGGCACTAGGTTCACTCTGACTATGCAGGGTAAGCCGTAGAGCTTTTTTGTATTTAGAATTGAATACAGAATACTTAAAGGAGCTATAAATATACAATTTTCCATATAACATTAAATCTAATAAAATGCGTACTTATTCAGCTATGGAACACTAATCTTGTGCAGCACTGGCACTTGAAGGGCGCAAATTAACTGCACTTATCCCGTCTAATGGACCATTGCCTGTGTGCGTATGCACTGCTAGATATTGCACGGCTGACAATACTTCCTATATTAACATTTATTACGCTTTATTAATTATCCATTCGTGGAAATTTCAACATATAGAATTTAATAGTTGTGATTCCTCTATCATTTTACTAAAAATAACACTTTAATATTACAATTATACACTTTTATAATAATACAATTTTTTTTATATAGATGTTGCATATAGTATGTACGTAGAAAAAAAATATTATTTTTAAATATTATTTTCTAATAATAAACTATTATCATTTAACTACGCAGTTACCACACGTTATTCTGTTTCCCATACGAATGCCTATTGCTCTTCGCCTCAGGCTCGCCGTTGTACGCTCAACGCTTTGTTTAGCCAACAATTATCTTCACTAGCAATCAACGTCTCTCAACCAAGATAATCGAAATCCTTTCTTATGTTACTAATATTTTAAATCATAAATTAAATTTGTAGTATTATTTCTTTTTTTTTCCTTATTGTCTTGGTTTTATTTTGCACCCTGCAGCGGTAAAATAAAAGCTCTAAAAAATTTAAAAGCAACTTAACACTTTCCTGCATAACAGCGCAGGCAATGAGAGCCTAGAGTTAAAATTCTCCGTTCTGTGATTAGAAAAATGTTGATAATAAATCCATACTTATATTATAAATGCGAGGCCTGTCTGTTTGTCTGTCACGCTTTCACGGCTAATCTACCGGTCCGATTTGGATGAAATTTAGAATGAAAAAAGTAAATAATACAGGGTGAAATATAGGCTACATATTTTTTCAAAAAATCAACCTCTAAAGGATTTAAATAGAGTATGAAAGTTTATATGAAATTTCTAAACTGCTTGACCGATTGTAATAAATTATGGAATATATATAGTTGATAAATAATCATAGGCTACTTTATTTTTCAAAAATCTACCCCCGAGGGATGCAATATAACGAAACAGTTATGTAGAGCGGGCCGCTAGTGATAATATAATAGATATGTTATTTGTTCGAATAAGTAGCTAAGATGCTTATAATATGAACCTATTATGTGGAACAAAATACTGAACCAAATGCCATATAACTAGAGGCCCTACTATACGTGAAGTTATTAAAGATAAAATAAAAATAAAATGTCAAATAAAATATATTCCCGTCAAACAAGTAAATTATTTACTTCAATACCAATATATTTTGCAAGGAACTTACTTTTATCTAATCTAGTAACTGGTAGCACTACTTCCATTTACTGTTACATATTGTATTACCAAGTATTATTTAAGCACTATCCTTATATTAAAACGAATAGATAGGCCTAATCATTTATCGGAAGCAATAGCGAACGACAAACGTTAATAATAACTTACTGTGCCGATTTAGATAGTTTCACAAAAGCTTCTGTAACTAAAGCTAGTATATCGAGAACCCTTTAAAATATGGACTATTACTGACACTGCAATATTTGTAAAACATTATTTTCACAAAATAATAATATTTATACTTTAGATAAAAATACATAAAGGACAGCCAGAATACGTAAAAAAACGGTTTTTGTTATAATTCAACATTTCACTTTACCTTTAAGGGTAATTTAACACGTTTAAAGTAATTTCATTTATGCAAATGGCAAATTCACAATCGGCATCGCACGCTCCGGTGTCTTTCAACGAGTGACCTGCGACCTGTCTTATGGGCAGGTTGACTGCAAGATCCCATTACACTTGTCCGCTTTATTGTCTATAAAGCCTTAACTGCCAATGATCTCTAATATTCCCGACCAATAACGTTGCATAAGCACTTTGAGCAAGCACACAATTAAATTTTATAACCTACCTTTCCAAATTAACAAATTTGTTGCCATAAAGTTTGAAAAGGTCCGACAATTGATGGTTTTTGGAAAGAATATCTCGAAAGAATAGGCCATTTACAACATCGCACTCCATCGATTCTATAATAGTAAAATAATATGGCGGTTCACTAACGAAACATCTATTACTAACAACGACATGTAAAATTTCTCAAACGTCAGATTTATACCGTAATCTTAGTCTAAAATGTCGTTATTTCACTCCGTAAGATCGTTTGGTCCTCTGTGGGAACACGTGCATGAAACCGAATCGTCTACAAAAGATTAAGAGGTGGTAATTTGACATTGATTTAGGAAGAGTACCTAAGCCTCCTTTCATCGGGCGGATTGTCTTACTCCAGCGAGCGAGACGTTTTGTCTATTGCCTGAGACTGCCCTTAAAAGCCCTTTATATCGTTTTTATTTATTAAAGCCAGCATTAATAAATTGTAACCTGAGCACTGTCTATATTAGCTTTCATTTAAAGAACTGTTAATAACGCTCATATAGCATGTTTCGTCGTGTTTGTATTTGTATAAGGAATTATTAATTTTTATGAATGATAGTTGCGCGTGCGGTCATGCAGCTGTGCGGTAGCGGGCGCGGCGCGGGCGCTGATGTCATCAGCTCAACTTAAATGTTATTTTCCTTCGCTGGATGTCGCGTGGGCGCAGTTATGTCTTTCGGCTGAGTTCAGACTAGACCACAAATAATAGTAAATAAATGTAAGCAATGAAATACATTTCGTTTAATTTCAAAATATTTTTCTTATAAAAAGTACTTTTCAGCTTTCAAAAATCATATTTTATGAATTTATTTTTTACGCACGATTTTTTTTATTTCTATTAATTATAATTTTATTTAATGAACAAACATAAAAAAATCAAATATACAAACACTGCAAATAATATAAAATGTAAGTAAATTTTAAAAAACTGGTATATGTGAGCAATGAGATGTGTAAACCCAGCTCACCAAAATTATGAATGAAATAACATTTTGCAAGAGCGGATGTTGCGAGGTTGGTTGTGTCGAATTAGGTTTAGAGCCTTATGGAGCTTGATGAATGAACCTTTCCCCGCGCTCCTCGTTCCCCGCACCTGCGTCGTGTTGTGATTACGTAGGATAGAGATATGGAAATATTTGCATAACGACTTAAGTAGCATTGTTTCGTATGGAATTTTCAATTGGTTAAGCGTTTTGCTTGTATTATTTTGTATATATGTATGCGAATAATATACTGTAATTCTGTAATATCATATAATTATTTGAACGTAGTTGAACGTAGATTTGAACTATTGTCTGTAGAAATTATATCAGTGTTCTATCCCATTAAGTTTTACATCCTTAATGTCGCCAAGTCGTTGTTATTTTTTGATCATATAGCGAGAGTAACTAACTATTATTTGTCATTGCAATATTCTAAAATGTATATTTTTAAATGTTTTTAAAAATAAGTAATTACCAATAATGGATAAGTAATTGTACATGAAAATTAAATATTTTATTAATTATTATACCTTATTTAAGGTTTATTATTTTAATTTAAAATATTTTTTTAAAATAAAATAGTGGGCCTAGTGGCACAAGCGTGTGACTGTAAACGACTGATTGTGGGTTCGATTCCCACTCGAGGAGTGGAAATATTTAATATTTCCATTTTCTTCGCTCTGGTGTCGAGGTAAAGCGCGGCGTTAAGTATCGCCACCTAACACGCAATGCCTCCGAATTCGGCGGAAAGTGGGGAACAGAGTATCTTAATACTAGGTTCCCTCTGCCTACCCTGCTGTGTGCGGGTTACAGCGTGAAGCTGAAGAAAAAAAAATAGTGTTAGGGTCAGGTTAATCAGCTTTAAGCACAAATAAACAATGCATTTAAAAGAACAACAGCGATTGATATACAGAGTGCAAACAATTATTGGGCCTAATCGTAGCGCAGGGGCACAAAGTGTGACTGCTACCGCGACTGGTTGTGGGTTCGATTCCCACTCGACGACGACGAAATATTTAATATTTCCATTTTCTTCGGTCTGGCAAAGCGCGTTAAGTTCCGTGAATTAACTCGTAATGCCTCCAGAATTCGACGACAAATGGGGAACGGAGTGTATTAACACTAGAAAGAGTAAGGGACTAGAACTTGTCTACCCTGCTATCTATCAATCAATCAAATCAGCCTTTCGTTGTCCACTGCTGGACGTAGGCCTCCCCCAGGGTGCGCCACCAGTCCGTCGAAGGTCCCGGTCCTCCGCTTTCCTCATCCAGCCAGACCCAGCAGCCTTCTTCAGATCGTCGGTCCATCGAGCGGGAGGGCGCCCTACGCTACGTTTCCCGACTTTAAATTTTTTCACTAGACTAGCCGTTAGCTGCTATCTATGGGATACATGAATCTAAAAAAAATATTTCTATTAACAGATCCAACAACAACATTGTTACAGTAATATTTCACTTGGCTAAAGTAACCCGCAGATGTAATTAATTTAATAATTAAAGTGTTACAATATCTTGTTTATGTGATGTAGATCAATTTCATATTTGCGTCTAGAAGTAATTTAATGTCTATTACACTTTTGCCGTTCACCAAATGAATTTCCGCGACCTCGGGTCATTTTGGATCATAAAATGGCACATTGGCGAGTCGCCGACGGCTTACCAACAAGCTTATTCCGTACCTGTTATAAAATTATGTTTGACACCTTAGACTATTTATGACATTTTGAAAGGCCGGCTTGTACCTGAATTATGGGTAATTGCGCTTGCAAACGCTATTTCTGAGCGCCATCAATTTTATGATGCAACAATTATTTCATCGTATTTAATCCAAGAATCACTATTTAACGTTTTAATTAAAACAAAAAAAATGTAACTACCACATATAATATTTAGTTTAGGCAGCCAGTCTAAATTTAATTGTATTTTTCAGTCCGCTCTCCAGGTAATAGAAGAGAAGTAGAGAACATATGGAGGAAATAATTGAATATGCAAAAAATGTTTAAGTTACAATAATGTAAATTGATCAATTATTCATTTTTATATATTGGGAATTATAATAATAAATATGACAAAAATCGTGACAATTTTATTAAACATTAGAAAATCTTAACGTGTTCTTTATTTTTTATATTAGCGGATTCATCATATTGTACTTATGCGATAGGTCGAATAAAATAGCCTTATCTGTAGCTAAATTAAAGCTTTTAAATTCACACTTCAAACTAGAGTCTGATATTAGATTATTGATTATACTAATCATTGAGTAATAGTTAAAGTGTTAGTAAGGCAACGCAGTGGCGAGATATAATGTCATAAGCCGCCACGTGAGTTACTCGAGACTGTTCCGTCCCTCCCCTACTTGCTTAACATAAAATTTCAATCTGCATAATGCATACGGAATATGTAAACTTATCTTCGACACGCCCTTGCGATGACATGAGCTGAGGTGCGCCGGGATAACATTATTCGCACAACATACAACTCTAAATATAACTAGAGCTCATTTTCATTCTTTTCTTTTTTTAAAGCATTTTTTTCAATAAGGTACACGAATAGTTATGTAAATTTTATTACCCTTTTTTAACGTTTATATACTTATGATAATGATGAAAAAAAAACAGAGAGAATATATTTGACCTCGTGACATCAACTACCTTTCTGAAAAAAATTATCAAAGTTAGTCATGCATCAAAGTTTATACTTTTCAAACAAAGATCATCCCCCATTTCAACCCTTTTGGGAAAGATTCAACTAACTTTATCCCGAATGTTCTACTATAGTGTAGTTTGGCCGTAAAAACGGGACAGACAAATAGACAAACTTTCTCATTTATATTATTAGTATGGACTACGATTAACAAATCCGTGACTATATTTAAATAACTTAATCCATATTATATTTCCTACAATTTGAAATCATCATACAACGATTTCCCATATTTTTAAATTATTACTGAGTCCGGTTGGAAATGAGACATTATTGGATTGTTTGCAAACGAGAACGTGTATCAATATATATTCTTTACGATACGATTTGATTTTATTGAAATAAAATAAGATATTAAGAAAAACAGAAAGACGCTGTGGTCACACTGTAAAGCAATTGAACAGTTTATTGATATCCGCTGGTAATGACTTAGTTAAGTCTGTTTTAATTTCTTTTAATATTTATATCATTTTTAAAAATCTCTGATAAATAGCTAGTCCGTATGATTCCCCACATAAATTATAATTTGACTCTGCATTTAAAAAAGACCACTTCTACACAGTGAGACAACTGTGAAAACGATAATTGTGAACTTAGTCCTCTTTCAAGGTGATTTACTTTAAAATTATATTAGTTCATCCGCATTGACAACCTTTTGCTTGACTCTGTTATACATTATAACACATGACAGCTGATCTGCGATTATTACTATTATTTAGTTAGTTAAATTACCGGAGAATCGTTGTCGTAAAGTTCATAAATCTAAATACATAAATGAGTAACTATATAATAATATACATAACTAACAATAAACACACATACATAAAACTCAATACTAATTGTATTTTCTTGTATTCGTGCATTATAAATTCATTGTGACGTTATAACGTACACGTATTCATATCTGAGCGTACTCTCAAGACTTTCCAATTAAGCAATTTAGATACAGAGCCTGGCCTAACACGACATTATACGAATGTAAAACAACGGATATCGGAATGATAATTCAGAGATGTAAATAACAATAAAGTTATCAGGAAAGGCCGCGCGGTATGGGTTTGGACAATAAAATGTGTCATGGTGAGTATGGATCGGGCGCGATCCACCGGCGGACCGACGCGCGGTAGGTATTGGACGAATTTACGAGCCCGGTACACGGTCGCTTCGACCTATCGGACAAATATACACTTTATTCGAGACAGCTTCGATATCTGTAAACACTTTTGGAATTTACTTGTATTGTGTTTTTCTTTACAATTTTCTTGTCATATAATAAGAAGGACTGAGGCCTGTCGTGGCGCAGGGACACTAAGTGTGACTGTAAACGCGACTGGTTGGGGGGTCGATTCCCACTCGCGGTGTGGAAGTATTTAATATTTCCAATTTCCCTCGGTGTTAAGTTCCGCCACATAACACACAATGGCTCCAGAATTCGATGGAAAATCGTTTTCTATTTCTGTTTTCTGAATGTCTCAACACAAGGTTCCCTTTGGCTACCCTGCCGAGAAGAGGATACAGCACGAAACTAAAAAAAATATACAAGGATTTAAATAGTTAATACTACTATAGAATTACTTAGTAGATTTACTTGAGGAAAATCAAAGTCTACGTTTCATAAATCTATGTACAGCGCTCAGTCCCAGTCTAGATTCTATCCAGCTTTAAATTATAATCTTACTTCACTATTAGGTTGATAGTTTTCATTGAACAAATTATAAATTTTCATGTTCCCAGCGTTGACTTAAATTAGATAACGCAATGTCTCTTAAGGCAGGGACGCCAATCAAAGCTCACAGCGCTTTTAGTATGGCTGAATAATAATAAACTATTTTATGTTGTCTTATACCGAACTGATAAACTAGTTGTTTATTTCAAAAACATCATATCACCTTATCATTAATTTAAGAATATATACTTGCAGCGCAAGCTTCTTTACTTGCAAGTAACAGGAAAAAAAGGAACAATATTATATATATTTTGTTAACAAAAGGTACATACCACCTGTCCACAGGATTGTGGTAGATAAGAAAACAATAAAAAAAATGATAAATTTGCTAAAATATATGGCGCGTTGAGATCTTTTCTTTTGACATGAGTCACAAATCAGTAAATCATTTATACCAATACGACATCCAATAATGCAAACGTAATCAATAGAAACATTTATCATTGGACACAGAATTAACATACAAAGTTAATTATAGCTTCGATTGTAACAGCACGTTCTGTTGTGAAATCTATCGTCGTTTAAAATAACACACGGACAATAATGGCACAACAAGAAAGTGTAAACCCGTCGAGGAGGCGCGAGCTGCATTATTCGGAACCTGTTCAAGTTGCTCTAATTAACAATACACAAATCGTAGCTTGTATGCAAACGAGGGAGTTACTCTGGTATTAGGGTGAGGCCTCAAATATGTATAGTGTAATGATTTTTACAAGTTTTATGTATATAAATGCATAACCTAATGCAAAGGTCCTAGTTTCAAGATAGTCTGTCGATTAGATGTGCGTCAATTCTCCACATACCACGAAAACGGAACTTAACGCCGCACTTTCATTCATATTAGAACAGAAAAATGAAAATAGTATATGATCGTCCCCCCGAGTGGAAATTGAACCCACAACCACCCCGTTTATAGTCAGAGTCTTTCCCACTGCGCCACAATGTCTTCTAAGCCCTATTTATATATTTAGATATTAAATTAATTAATCCACATAAACTTATTTAATAATAACAATTGTTTAAAAGAAACAAGTCAGTGTGCACGCATCGTTATCATGAAATGAAATTAAAAAACGAGATATTAAAGAGCAATCGTCGTAATTCTGGCGCGCGACAACGCAGCACTTTTATTTGGAGGCGCGTGTGGCGGCGCGGGCGCAGGTGAGCGGGGCACGTAATCGTGCAAGTTGTAGTTTGTTCCACTTAGTACACGTTTTAATGTGTGTATGTGCAATGAAAATTCTTATGAATGATAAAATTGAAATTAAGCTTGGTGCATCTTAGCATCGCATACAAGAAATGGATATAATTTCGTTTCAAAATCAGGGTAGAAAACAACCCACTGGGCTACTTGTGTGTTATTACTAAAAACACACGTCAATTTTAAAGATTATAATTAGTATAAATCTTTTACGAAGATATTAATAAATAAAGTATAATAAAAGCTCGAATAAATTCATCTTAAATAGAATTCACTTGCAGCCCGGGGTCCTCGGATATTGTGTTCTTTTATTTGTAGCCGGGCTACATCTCGCACCTCGAAGGTCTACCTCACAGAATTGAGTGAAATTTTACAAAAAATATTTATTCTTCTATTTAACTAATACAGATAGAGTTATTTAATTTTTACTTAAAGGAAAATAAAGAGTAAATATAAATAGTTTAGAAAGGATACAGTCAGTATATAAAAAGCAGTTACGCGCTTTTTCCCATATACCGGGTAGTCAGAGAGAACCTAGTGTCAAGACACTCCGTTCTCCATTTTTTGTCCTAAATTGAGAGATTTTTGGTGGCGAAACTTAACGCCCAGCTCTGTCCTAGCTACCAGAACAGAGAAATGAAACATGTATATAATCTTTCCTCCGAGTGGGAATCGTTCCCACAACCATCCCGTTAACAGCCAGGAGCTGTCCAACTGCACCACGACAGCCTAAAAGGTATGAGAATGTTTATTAAAGTAATATGTTAGACAGATATATGTATATTTTAAATTAATTTGATTATACTTGAAATGCGCACACAGTGCGTGTCTTTTGTGAACTCGATCGTAAAATATTTCGAAAACCTTGTACTGTAATAAAAAAAAACTTAGATAACAGCGTACTTAAATGTCTATACACAAACAGTAATGAATTTAAAAGACTTTTATGTGAATATTTCTTTCACTTTAACAGTAATATAATTGGTATAAAGACATTGGTGTATTAAATTCATCATATTTCTTGATATCTTCGCATTTCAATTTTAAATATTTCTCAAGAAATAATAAAACCCACCGTATTTTACCAACCGTTTGAATTTTATGATAATCGAAAAATATATTAAAAGGAATGATACGTAATATTGTAAATATAACAGGTCCTGTTTTTATGTTATAAAGAAAAATGTCTACTTGGTTATTGTACAACAATTAAAGAGTGTTTTAATACTCACATACTTTGAAATCATAAATTGCGTTTTACGTAAATTATTGACTGAATAAAAAGAAGCATAATTAATTATGTGTTTGTTATGTTGATATCAGATTTAATTTTTTTTTATAGATATTCTTAAATACTAACCCATAAACCTTAAACAAACAAATCTGTCATCAAGCAATTCAGCGCATAATATTTAGGTTTTAAATGAAAAGAATCGTCATGATATTGTACAAGTTTGAATATATTACTTTAACATATTTCTCCGCATGGCAGCTATAAAGGAGATTCTTTAGAGTCAATAATAGCGGAACTCAAGGCTGTGTTTTGTTTTAATAAAGCAAGAAAATAAAAAGTGACTTTAATGTTATTATTTCTCCAATTGGGGATCGAACCCATAACTAACGCTTGTACAGTCAGGCGATGCCCGTCTGCTTCACGATCTATATAAGTTATATGAATATTTAAAAAAATAATAAATTATGGCTTTAAGGAATCCTTAATTATTATATTTTTATTATACCTAACATAAAAATGAATATACAAAAAATGAGAAAACTGAATTACATATGTAAATACATACTTCTCACACGATTTAATAGCGACGATACCATGGCGAGCCGTTTGTTTACCATAAACTTCAAGAACATATGATTTATTCAAAATTACATAGCGTATTATAATGCAATTCTCGCCAGTATAGTTTGAATTGAACAACCTATGAATAGTGAATGTATACCACGAAACGATGTAACTACGATATTTTTATTACGGCGTAAGATTGGAAGCGCACTCGGGGATGCGAGAAGCTGTCCGAGCTGACTTGTAATTTCAAGTGTTTACCCGGTACGCGCTCAGCAGGACGTCCAACAACAATGGCCATATCCTTTTCACATAAAATATATGGAAAGTCCAGCTACCGCAGCCACGGATCTACGGCCAGATACAGCAGTCGCATAATACAAGCTTGCTCCTTACCCAAGCGTTTTTTATGAAGGATCAAATTGATTGGTTCGGCGATAATATCTAAGTTGCGGATTATATGTACATATATACCATATGCAGTTAGGTAAATGAAACCGTTTTGAGTATTCCTTAAAAACATTCGTCATCATATGCTTCACTAGATGTTTGTAAATATCGTAAAAACTTCGGAAGTAAAGCTCAGTAACGGAAAAAATAGTACAGATTTATTATAAATTAACCTACAATTATTTTTTATATAAATTTTATAGAATTATTTTAATGCACTGCAACGATATAGCAATAGATATTCAATCTTTTTGGCGGTGGAGGTTATCCCACTATGTTCTCTACATTGAAATATTTAACCATGTAGTGTGACTTGCAAAACTAAGATTATATTGAATCTTGTGAAGACTTTTTAAAAAAAAATGGAATTACAACAAGTTTATTAAATTTGTATTATCTGAAATACATAATTATAAAATTTTCAGTATATTATTTTTTTAAGTGCTTATCTCCCAAACACGTAGCGAGTGTTTTTGTTCATTATTAAGCCTGGGCAATACAATATTGACTAAAACGTTGTAATAAAATAATATCTCACTCATATTTCGATCACAAAAGTTTTTGATCATATTTTTACAGTAATGTGATTGCGGTTGATGGAGTAATGCTTATCTAGGTACCCAGTGGCTTCAAAAATGGTAATAAAATAATACAAAAAAGCCGTTTTCAAACGATTATAACGCATCATCTGAGCAGCGAGCAGGACGTGCACGAGAAACTCAAAACCACGAAGATAAAAATATATTACAAAATGAGACCCACTTTGTGTTTTGAAATTACAATCAAATAAATTACTTTTATTGCTCAATCTTGTTGGATTTTATTAAGGTATCGGCGCTGAATGTGAAAGAATAAAACATGGCGGGTTTACGCGAGAGACAAGATGTTACCGAACACACAACGGACAGATAAACAGAGGTGCTTTACATGGCCCTCGAGTTTTGGACGATAAGACATCATGCCGTGACCATGTCGACACGAGGCCGATGGATGCGTGCTCGCTTTCTCCTCACCCTTACAACTATATAATATACACCCAAACAAAACTCCGAATAGACACATTTATAATTATTGTAAAACATTCCTTATTGCCTTAAAATTTAGACATCAGGAATTCGTTTATTGTGACAAATTACGTTTTTATTATACCCATTTATCATTCCTTATTCAAATCAAACACTAAAAATAAAATAGTACTACAGAAGGAATTTATATAACTTTAACTATAAATAATCAATGTGTAAG
>JAHESG010000093.1:0-25000 GCA_019049465.1 Dryas iulia moderata | reverse complement strand
CTAAGAGCTTAAACGGAACTAGTCAATACATAGAATTATTATCTCCATGTACACACAGGAGAAAAGGAAGTTTAACATTTGCGGAAGGATAAGTTCACTAAGTACCTGCTATTGTTTTAGTTGGTAAGTTACTCAAGGCGGGACTTCTGGCAGACAGTTTTGGCAGCTGTTCCATATATGATGTATGTGACTGTCACGTAAGAGATTATTTCTTGGCAGTAGAACATGGCGCCCACTCATACAATTGTTTGCTTAGCCACTTTGCATCTGACATTGAAATGCAATATACGATGCATCGGATGTCGTTCTATATGAGTTTATGACTATTATGTGCTTTATTACTGAAAGGTTTATGAAACACTGTTACAATTTATATTTGAGTAAAAGAATACACGTCTACATATGTATGTATATATTTTAAATTGACATGTTATAGATTTATTAAAAGAAAATTAATATAACATAATATATAATGCAAGCGCATTAAATTTAATTCAATTTTTCTCTACTAACAAGAGAACAATACTTATTAAGTTTTCCAATCATATGAACATATAAGAAACAAATTGTTATCAGTTCTTGTATCTTGAAGTACGTGCTACAATATACTGTAAAAGAAAACAATTGCGCAAAGTTTACCTTTTCTAGTGATTGAGTTCGCTAACTCCTAAGTTAGTTTATTCTTTTGAAGCAACCTGGTCTAAGCTTTTAATACGAAGATGTCAGGATTTTAGTTGTGTAAAAAATGTTTAAACAAGTACTATAGTTATTTCTTAATCTTTAAGTACAATTTATATTATTGTTTTTTTTTTATAGTTTTTCACTTTTTACGCGTAGACAAAATCTTATTTGAAGGCGCCTCACTTTCCGCTTTTTTCTCAAATTCTAGACATTGCATGTTGAGTGGCGCACTACTATTTGTCTCACGAAAGCTGGGAGATCATATAATTTAAATATAAACTAGCTGACCCGGCAAAGGTTGTTTTGCCATATAAATTATTTTTAAGTAATTTATAGTGTATATAAAAAATAAATAACTTATTTTAAGTGTATGAGGGTATGATATATTCTTTTGAGTGAAAGGGAACCTACAGGCAGCGCTTTAACAGTCGTACGTTATATTGCGCTACAATTAGTGATTTTTTCAGATTACTAAATAATGATAATAATTTGCAAACAAAATTAAAACTACTTGGATACTTCAATTTTTTTACTAAATGTTAATAAATATAATAATTTCTACGTACTACACTACTAAGTATATAAATAAAATAAGTTATTATTTCAATAAGCTTAATGCTTAAAGTCCAGCGATTTCGTTTTACCGAATTAGACAAAGAGCATCGTAACTTCCAGAATAGAGATTGGCACTGCGTGGGGAATCAAAAGTTTCCCAAATTTGTTGCCGCCAGGGAAGTTTCTTTGAACGTGCGACGACCGCATCATCATAAACCGAAACACAAAGGTTTTATGTGCCACATTAACTTAATGGTAGCGATCAGATATATGGTAGGGTTGTTTGACTAAGCTTTATTAGTGCATTTTTGATAATGTACGTTGAATACGGTAAAACTGTTAAAAGTATAAACATTGTTCTTCATTTCTTTTTGTCGTAAGCTTACTATATAGCGCAAAGTTTCCGTTATTTAAGTGTGTGTAGATGGATTTATAATACGAGGGTTCATTTGTTTAATATGTTTATTGTTGTTATTTCATACGTATAAATAACAGTTCACGTAACGTCAGGAAACGCTAACAAAAGACTTGCTATTTATGTTAATAGAAATGACCTGCCTGCGGCAGGGTCTGGCGGCCGTGCGTCGCTCTGCGTCCGTGAAATTGAATTAGCAACTCATTAGTGACGCCAATAAAACGGACCCGGTGACTAGCTCGCCATCCCACCATGCCCCATCATGTATGTATATATGTACATACGTACTACGTAGATAGGTTTTACGCGTAAATAAATAATACGATGATATTACAATAACAACAATATTACAATAAGAACATAAGTTGTAATAAAGCGCACAAGAATTTCGACGCAGTTGGTAGTAGAACGCATGGCTCACTGGAGAGCGCCTGAACGGTATTCAGGAGGCGCGGGTTCGAATCCCGCTCCGCTCAAATTGTATACGTTTTCTTTAAATGTCTTTTTCAATTTTCCTAAGCATGGAATAACAAATTAAAAATGTTTAAAAGCAATTAATACGATTACAATTAAGTAGTTTTTAGGTGGTACATGTAATTTAAAAGAATTGTTAGTAGATATAAACTTGTTAAGTTAAGATACAAAAGTTTTTCTACTGACATCTAAAACTACGCCTCCAGCATAAAGATAAACTTATATACGTACAAATTATTACACAAATTAAAATATTAAGACTTAACATAATATATTTGAATTTGAAATATAAATAATTTCGACTTAATATAAAATTAAACCTCATTTGGCAAAATAATTTTAGTCAAATTATGTACGTGGGTGGTATCTGTGTTTGTATGTCAGAAATATTTCAAACCGGCGGAGCGCGATTCCCTTGAGCCAGCGAGGGTAAACTCTTGCGAATTATAGCTACTTATTTTAAACGATTGCCTATCGGGATTGCTATTTTGTAACTCGAATCGCAGAAAATGTACGATTAAAATCAAGGAACGTGTTTCAACTGAAGTGATAATTGGATGTTCCTCGCGTAATCAACTTAATCAATATATTTCGTCTTTACACAGATCCAGTCAAACGTTAATTTATCTAATGCATCTTGTTCCAAGTCAAATAGTTACACGATAAATAAAATACTAATAAAAGTAACTTTAGCTAACGAATTTAAGCAAATTTATATTGTTAAATTCATACAGAAGAAAATTAAATGGAAATAACGCTTAATTTTTTTACAGCCTCACGCTTTTTCTTTGACACCCGCAATCCAGATATTGTTTGTTGAGTGGCATAATTTAATGCAAAGTTTTGTTTTAGGTTAGAATACTAATAGAACGGAGAAATAAAAATAATATCTAATCAATCCCCTGAGAGGAAATCAAACCCATAGCTATCGCGTTACAGTCAGGTCAGGTGGAACGGTGGTTCCACTGCTCCACGACGGCCTCATAAATTTAATATGCTATTATTATGGATTAAAAATATAAAATAAGCTTAAATATTAATTTCTGATGTAATAAATAAGTACGTATTGTACGCGTACGAATTGAGGGTCCATCATAATTGAGAACAAACTATAGTCTTTAGTTGGCCGAGGTGCATTTTCGTCGAAATTTTATGTTTTTAAAGTTATGTATAAACTAGGGTGTAGTGTTAAAATAATACTTGAGTTTTTTACACTTTCTCATTTTTTTCTGCTGAGTATGGTAGGAAGAAAAAAACTAGTGCCAGGATTGCGCGTGATCTGCTGCTTCTTCTCTTCCCGTCTGAATTCGAGACTGCAGTAGCGGAACTCAACATAGCGGTTGTTCTTACAAGAGCGGAGAAATGAAATTAAATTAATTATAATCATTACTTTATACTACCCCTACTCGTGTGGGTAGCCCACAACCAATAGCCTAAGCACCACAGTGCAGGAACTGTCGAACTTTGCAAAAACAAATAAGTTTTAAAAGTTATACCTATCCACACTAATACTACAAATACGAAAATCTGTCTTCTCTCTGACCGTCTGTCTGTCGGTTAGGGTTTCCCGGCTAATCCATCGGCTTAATTTGGATGGAATTCGACGTGACGTTGACGTGACGTTTTTTCAAAAATCGATCCTTAAAAAGTTGAAATAAGGGACGAAAGCTTATATGAATTTATGTTGTTGTGCAGGCGAAGCCGCGAGCAGTCGCTAGAAAAATAATACATATAGTGCCACGCGATACTATCGTATAGTTGACCTTTATTATTTTAGTTCTTTGTGCCAGTTACTTATTCTTTAAAAAAATCGTTGTTTTAAAATATCAAGATAAATATTTTTATTTCCCGATGAGACCCGACGCGACCGACTCGTAAGTTAATGTTGCGTGTAAAGTTATGGCCCAGTTTAAGAACTGCATGCGCTAACTCCGCGGTGGTTATATGATCTTCTGGCTATAATATCACGCAGTGTTAACTTTAATTTAAAGTGTTTTATAAAATTTACCCTTTTTTGAAATAAAAAAAGCTAATGATCTTGGTGTCTTTGGACCGTGTCTAAACATATGCGATAGTTGCAAGATAATTTCCCATTCGAATTAAATATTCGAAACACTTACGCTTGTTACATTTGTTTAAACAAATATACAAATATATAATTCCTAAATGAAAATTAGAATAAGAGGCCATCATAGCGCAGTTGGACTGTATCTGACGGTAAAAGTGATGATTGCGGATTTTATTCTTACTTGGACGAATGATTATATATTTTTTTTAGCTTCACGCTTACGTATCCTGCACACGGCAGAGTCAGCAGAGGAAACCTAGTGTTAAGACACTCCGTTGCCCGCGTACCACCGAACTCTGGGGGCATTGCGTGTTAAGTGGCGGAACTTAAGGAAGGGGTTTGCTACGATACCAGAGCGAAGAAAATAGAAACATTAAATGTTTCCACTCATCGAGTGGAAGTCCAACCCACAACCAGTCACTTTACTATACTTTATTTACTATACTACTGATAACTCTTCATATTATACAAGCGACCGGCTCGTGGCTGCGCCGCGTGATGTGCTGCTTTTACCCTTTATTTGAACCTCTTTAGGATTCTCTGATCTTTCTGTTCAATCTGTTTCATAATAAAGTATTACCTATAACACTCCTGAATAGTGTAGCTTTCTGATTGTGTAAGAATTTTTATGATCGGTTCCGTATTTCCGAATATTAGCACTTACAAACAAAATTACAAACTTTACCTCTTTATTATATTAGTATAGATTATAGCATACCTCTGAATACGGACTAGCTTAATGGCTGGAATGCTATAGATGTCCAATATTTTTAGCTTCACGCTTTAGGGATAAATCCCTAGCGGAATAGTAAGAGAGAACGAAGCAGTCACCCAACAAACCAAACGCTACAGTCCCTGCATACTTCTATCACCACATCCACTGTCATCAACGTTTTTTCGTGTATTTCTGTTTATCAATTTGATACTCGTAAAAGTCTATGATCTAATATTTCTACTATACAGCCTTGCGCATACATCAATTAGCATGGTAACTTAAACACAAAGTATTTACGTCAAAATAAGGTCAAAGAATACATCAAGGTTTTTCTTAACCCTCCCCTCTGCTTAAGTACAACTCTTTAAGTTTGAGCGTTAATTGCTGCGTGAGAACAACGACACCTGGACACCTTTTAAGTCGGCAAAATAAACAAGATTATCATGTGTGATCTTCATTATATTGTTATGATAATGTGTATATCAATGTAATGTGATAATAGAAGACAAACATGCACTGAAATTCATTTTGTTAAATTTTTGCATATTATTTTTACATTTAAAATGAAAGGGTCAGAAAATAATTCCAAATTTCTTGAGATTTTTCAAGTGGCTGTATTTCCTTCAAAAATGGTCGTAGTGGAATTTAAAAGACAGGATTTGAAATCATTAAGATTTTAGTTTTTAGATGTTAAGTTGGAAAATTATTTCAAGCGACGTGTACCACTCTCTTGTAATGAATACTAAAAGAAAAATGTCGAACTTTTTTAGGTTTTTTTTTCGGTCTAAAAAGTTGGAATTTTTTTTCACTTACAGACACTGGCTTTGGAGTCGGTGGATTATACGATTATTTATTAACCTTTTTGTGCATTTTATTTAGAGTCGCTTTTCTTTTTTTGTAAAAAATAATTTTATTTCAAATAGTTTTTTTTACTTTCTCACATCTCTCACGTTTTGTAGGGATCTAGAGTGAACGTAGTGAAGAGTCACTGACTTATTATTCTATTCACTTTTTATCCATTAACAGATTGTGTGCTGGCATTGGCAACATAAATATTCCCACGAGTGCTACTATTAGTCTGGTATATTTCGACTGCACCCCGATAGGCTGTGATGAATATTTTATATTTTCGATTTTAGTTACGATTAGGGATGCCCGCTACGATACCATATACAATTATACATATATACAGATATTGATGCAACGCTAGACAATATATCTTACTCCCAAATCAAACTATAAAATCATCTGTATTGTATTTATCCATAACTATAATATTCAGATATAGTAATAATTAACAATGCCATTTAATAAATTGCTTATATAAAAAGAAAACTGAGCTATTGTGAGGCCTTGCAGTATTTTATATTTTTTTCAATATACCTCTATAAGCAGTTTCAAGCTTTTTCCGCAGGCAGGATAGTCAGAGAGAACCTAGTATCAAGACACACCGTTCCCTACTTTCTACTAGAAATCGAGACACTGCATTGTTAAGTTGTGGAACTAGCGCCGCGCTTTGTCTTTCATATCGGAACGGAAAAATGATAATAGTATATAGTTCATGATTACCAGTCGCTCCAGAGGCAATCGAATTCATAAGGCATAACAGGTCAGTCAGGCCAACTGAGTCACGACAGCCTTAAATTTATACTATACTAGCGGCCCGCTCGCGACTCCGCCGCGTGGACTGCCTGACTGTTTCGTTATATTGCAACTCTCGGGGGTGGATTTTTGAAAAACAAAGTAGCCTATGCTTAACCTTGGATTACCAACTATATCTATTCCAAAATTCATTACAATCGGTCTAGCGGTTTAGATTTTTCATATAAACTTTCATCCCCTATTTCAACAATTAAGAGGTTGATTTTAAAAAAAATAAGTGTCCTATGTTAGACCCTGGTTTATTTACTATTTTCATTCTAAATTTCATCCAAATCGGACCGGTAGATTAGCCGTGAAAGCGTGACAGACAAACACACAGACTTTCGCATTTATAATATAAGTATGGATTCTACTATTTATTACAGTATAGTATTCTGTAATACTGGCACATATTTATTGTAAACTTATAAAACAAACACTATTTCGATTGATTTCAGAGTTAAGTTTTTATAACATATTCATTACTACTAAATTACACTTTATTGATATACATAGATTTTTGCAGATACTTACATTAAAAAGTACACGGTATTGTCGCGTTAGTGTGTTATACCGTGATACATAGGTTATAACATGATTTATTTTTTTAAATAATTATTATAAGCACGTTAAGGAAATATGCAATTAGATATATAGATCCGAAACAATAATATTGATATAAACGAATTTGATACAGTTACAATACTGTCGCTACAATACATTTCTTTGGACCTAATTACAATAGACCTGCTTAATACTAATTAAGCAGAAACAGAACAAAATCTCTGAAATAAAGAAAAAAGAAAATAAAGGAAAAAGAAATAAAACAGCAAAATAAAAAAGTTTTCACGTGCGATGCAAATTTATCTGCAATTTAAAGACAATATTAAATGCACATTCGTTCAACCGTTTGATCTTCAGATGAAATTCTGTAATGTCGCCTTTGGGACGCGTTAACTAAAATATTTAAAACAGATGACAATATTTCAGATAAAATGGCTCTATTTTAAAGTGAACACCATAATAAATCGTAGTGAGCAATAACGTAGGGTAGCACCAGTGTGGACTGAATATTAAGCACGAAAGTTATTTACAATGAATATTAAAAGAATTTTGCTAATATTTATAAAGCTGTTATATTAGCAAAGTATTTGCTTACAAGATGCCGTTGTGGTGCAGTGTACGATATTCGTGGGTTCGATACTTATTCTACAGTCAAAACAATCTTTGTTGTTGGCATTTGAGGGAATCATTTTATATTATTTTCATTTATTCGCCTTGGTACCTAAGACAAAGTGTGGTGTTGAGTCTCACCACTCAATACGCAATATCTCGATTTTATGCAAAAAGTAGAGGACGGAGGAAATGCGTAAAGCTTTACTTACAATTTGTATATACATACATACATATAAGTTTTATATATAAAGATTGATAACTAAGAAAGGAGATACTTAATGCTTGATGGCTCAAAAAGCACTGCCTTTGTTATGTTTTGAATAATAAGTAGTGTAAAAAGTTCCTATATATCTCACATCCACTTACTAATATTTCATTTATTGTTATTTTTTACACAGATGCTACAGTTTTTTGACAACGTTTAATTTCAAAGATTTTAGTTTTAACTCACTATGATGAATTTGTCAAATGTTAAAGATATTGAAAAAATGCCGTTTGTATATTAAGTGACAATACCAGTGCAACATAAAAGTAAAGAAAAGTTTACTATCATTAATTATATATTGTTTAGAACATTCTCTACATACTGAGAAGACAAGTAATAGTAGTTATTGAGTAATTTCAATTGAATTGGCAAATTGCTCTGATGTTATTGTCATAGCGTTACTTACTCGAATGCGGTTGAACAAATGCTCGTCGTGGCACACCGACAGGAACCTGTTTTGAAGTTAAATTACCAAAGTTTGACAAGCGGTCCGACTCACTAAACTACGCTAGCAATAATTCTGCATAGCGTGGTTGGAAGACAATATCCAGGATAGATGCACATAATTGTTGCGACATCAAGTATATAACTATATATTTTATAAATAAAAGTATATAACTAATGGCAGTAAGGAGTACGGAATACAACTATAAAAATATATCTTATACAATCTTGTTATTTTTGTTAATGTATTAAGTCGAAAGCATATGAGATGCAGCTTCACGTTTTTTCTTCATAGATAACCTTGATCAACTCCGTTCTCCACTTTCCAGGCGAAATCGAGACAATGCATATTAAGTGGCGAAACTTACTGCCACAATTTTTCTTAACCACCTGAGCGGAGAAATGAAAATCGAAAATAATATATAATCCCCCGATTGAGTATCAAACCCACAACCAAACGTGTTTGCAGTCAAAGTAATTCTTTGAAAATAAAGAAAACTTTTGACTATTTTTTATAACTATTTTAACCTTAACAAATATAAATCAAATGTATACAAAAGTTTGAAAACAAAATAAGACATTAAACGGTTGGTATTACGACCAAACATTTCTTTAATAGTCACGAAATGCCTAATGGATTTATGTGGGAAAGGTAACTTGGGAGTATTTTGGTTGCCGCAGAGCGAATGGCACAGGTGCTGTCTGACCCGTCCGCCGATTGCTTCCAGATCTAATGAAATACTTCTCCCAAGACACTGCCGCGTCGCTTTTCAAATTGAAACAGGAAATAATCTCGTTCCGCCAATTTCACTCGTTTTATACTTTTCATTAAATTGAACAGAAGATACGAGAGCTCTCCCCGTTGCAATATTAGTCGATCTCCTTATCACTTTTCAATATAGGTACTTGTTATAAAGAATACGTGTAATAGATTTGTTCGAAGAGCAAAGGCAATATTTAAAATGATATATTCTACTCCGTCCGGGCCGAATCTCATGATATTAATTTCTCCGGAGTTTGCGAGACACCAACAGGCTTATAAGATTAGAATAATTTTCTCATTTCGAGGTTTCCCCGCGAGCGTAACCAGCAGTTTAATTAAAACTAACAGTTGTCTCACACAGTCTTATCCAGCAATTTGCGAGGTATTACAGGCCGAACTTTGTCCACAAATTATCTTGACTCCATTTAACAAAGCGGTTATGTTAATGCAATCTCTTCTAATATTCGAAGTATATTTATTGTTGTATTATGGGGTACTGCTTCGTAATATTAAAGCATACGACTACATTTTATTCAAATTTTACAAGATCCACCAAATGTTTTGTAGCTCTGTGTTGTGTAGAGATATTCAAGAATGTGGTCTTTAAACTGACACACGCAAATAAAAACTTTTTGTGGAAGCATAACAATTACACTTTTAGAATTGAACCATTAGGTACAAGTATAATATTTCTCTTTACAATAATAAAAATCCATACTTATATTATAAATGCGAAAGTCTGTGTGTTTGTCTGTCACGCTTTCACGGCTAATCTACCGGTCCGATTTAGATGAAATTTAGAATGAAAGTAGTAAATAACCATGGGTCTAACATAGGCTACTTATTTTTTCAAAAATTAACCGCTAAATGGTTGAAATAGGGGATGAAAGTTTATATGAAAAAACTAAACCGCTTGACCGATTGTAATGAATTTTGGAATAAATATAGTTGATATTCGAAGGTCAAACATAAGCTACTTTATTTTTCAAAAATTCACCCCCGATGGTTGTAACATAACGAAACAATTAGGCAATCCACGCGGCGAAGCCGCGCGCTAGTATTAAATACATGACAATATATGAATATAATTACGTGTTTTTATAATAAATATGTGTAACAAAGCTACTAAGCAGAGAACTATTATTTCAAAATTCATATTTGAGATATGAATTTGAATTATGTTAATTGTTATTTCATGGAAAAATATAGGTACCTATATAAGTGGCCAGTCGTGGCCCAGTAGCACAAGAGTGTGACTGTAAACTATTAATTGTGGGTTCGATTCCCACTCGAGGATTGGAAATTATATTTCCATTTTCTTCGCTCTGGTGTCGAGGTAAAGCGCGGCGTTAAGTTCCGCTACTTAACACGCAAGCCTCCGAATTCGGCGGAAAGTGGGGAACGGAGTGTCTTAACACTAGGTTCCCTCTGCCTACCCTGCTGTGTGCGGGATATAGCGTGAAGCTATTTAAACCTATATAAATCTCCTTAAGTATGAAAAGTTTTTGGAAATTAAATTTTATATACAACATAGAAATTATTTACATACCATTTATTCACACCACAATAAATATATTTTACGTAAGGTAAATTTTAGGAAATGAATCTGAGGAAGGCTGACATCGACGCAGCTCCCTCCCTCGCTATCGGTTGGGGCCTTTATCTTTACTATGGAATAAAGGAAAAAGTACCATTTCTTAAGCAATATTTCTCGTATGCGAGTGCTTATGAAATATGAATTCTATCTCACAAAACATATTATTCTGTTATTACTCAATATATTGCTACATATTTGAGCGTTATGAGAGATCCTACGAGTGGCTTTATATGTGAAATAAAATGTGAAAAAATCACGCTAGTTATATACGCAATATGTTTCTTGAAGAGATTAGGCTTATGCAGTTTAAGTTTCAAGCCAAAAAGGGGTGACATTTTCTTTTTGTAAATTCTAACCGGCCCGTGACGGCGACGGCTTGACGCCTATAACTTTTCGAAGTTAACTGTTTCAATAAAAAATAAAACAACTAAGACTGCTACTATCTTTGATTATTGTATATGCAGTGTACTAGAAATACTCGTACAATTTTAATTAGAATAGTTCCCTGGACGTCTAAAAAAATCTTGAATCTTGCATTTGAGCTTTGTAGGGTTGGAATAAGCGATGAAGAAAAAAATTAATATATTCTTTCTTCATCTTTTTATTTCAAGCTTATTATTTAGTTAATTCTAGTTACTCGTGGAATTTTAATTAAAGTCTATGGTTTCAGTAGTTTCTCAATTAAATTAACAACTTTATAAATTTAAGAATGCCACGACATGATGCCCGTAAACGCAGACAGCTGGGTTCGATTCCCGCTCGAGGAAGGTGGGTAGAGGGACAGTGTGACGCTACAAAAATAATTTAATAATCTATTTATTAACAATTAAGATTTCATATAAATAAAAATTACGATAAAAACATTGGGTGGCTCAAAAAACATACTTGCATACTATAAAAAAAATATTTTAGTGTTGTGAAGAATTCTTCATCCAATGTTCAAAATTATATAATTTTAAATATCAATACTATTATAAGTATAATTGAAACAATCGATAGACTACACTGAATACATTTTTTACATAAAAGCTACGTATGTAACATTCAGCGCAAATTCGTGGCAAAGCAACGCTGATCCTCCGCAATCTGTCTCGAACAATAAGTTGCTTTAACAAAAGCCGGCCATTGGAACAAGTCGGAAACTTTTGTAAGTTTAGCTCTTTCTCCGCGGGGTCTTGGCAGCACCCGCAGTTCGCACAATGGAACGAATAATCGTTAGGGCAAGCCATGAAGAAGCATTACAAAAACAACGACGCACTTCAACCAATAATATTACTCGTCATTTTGTCAGAGCCAACACAGTTTGGCGTTCTCGTCTGGACTCTACGATCCTTTTAATTTATAGCGACTTCTAACAAAGTTCTGTAAATTACTTTGGGTGTAAAAGATATTCTTAAAACATTTTGTGGTGGGCCCCTTATAAATTTATAAGTTTAATAGTAATAAAGAAGGTTATTGCTTCGAACTTTTTGGGAATATGTTAATTATATTCTCTAATGAGATGTAAATAAGAACTTTTCCATTTTTATACCGTCACACTGCCCCGCACACAGCAGAGGAGGTAGTGGGAACCTAGTGTTAAGACACTCCGTCCCCATTTTTCGCTGAGTTCCGAATTCAAACATTTCCTGTTAAGTGGCTTTTCCAAATTCTGAAATGTGCTGATTTTTTGATTTGATTGATAAGATAAATATTTAAAAGAGATTTTTTAAAATAATATTATTAAAAATATATAGGTACGCTTACCGTATAGATATATTTTTAGTTATTTAATGTGCTTTTACATATGTATATTAAAATAACAAGTATAATTTGTATCAAGTATTTCGGGGTATAAAAAGGTTTGGACAGCTAAACTGATGTGAAGTAATGAAGGAACATGATCCAAGCGCTTCCGGCCGTCACGTGGGAACGACTTCCGTGGCGCCAGGCTTCTCTTACAATCACTTAGCGCCAGTTTATCCTCAAAACTTGTGTAAACATAGGAAAACAACCGAAAGGCGTTAATATATTGTAATAAAATCAAATAAACTTTCATTAACAGTTTGTATAATAGTATACTTTGTTTATGTCTCGATTTCGGGCTGAAAGGAGTTTCTTAACACTTGATTCGCTCAGATTTCCCAGCTGTGCGAGATAGAGATAGCTGCTTTGTTTAGACGATTTTCAACATGAATTATTAGATAATATGTTTTTATCATGTAATTTCTTAAGAAAATAGCAAATATTTATATGATGAACTTCATTTAATTGTGAACAATATTTATATGATGAACTTCATTCGATTTTTACAGCCTGTAAAAATATATTGTACTGTTTGGTTCAAACTACAAGATATAATGTACAGAAAAAAATGATAATAATCTAAATAACAACTGCATCATATTTTTTGAACATACATTTTGAAATATAATTAAATTCTAAAAGCAATTAACATGAAATGTTTTTTAAAAACAAGTAAAATTTTGTTAAGTGATAGTCAGAACAAGCTTTTTTTTAAACTGATACGTCTAATTTTTGCTTTTTTACAGATTAGGAAATAAATCTATATCTACCTTTCAATACTTTAAAACTTTACAGTTAGGCAATTGATGATTCATAAAATTTTATTATATTTAATTCTCTTACGATTATTTATTTCATACGAAATATATAAAATAACTGCTTTGAAATTAAGTTAATTAAATATTTTATATTATTATTAAAAGAAAAACAAAGCATATGTACGGTTTTACATAAATCCTAGTTATTTATCCTTACACAAGGTTAATTTCCGCTTTCACATTGTTTTAGAGACACTCATTGGTATACCCACGTCAATATCGACGTATCTAATTTCCTTTGTACGCAATCGTACATTTCAATATTATTTTTATATGATAACAGAAAAATATTGTAATATACCTTTTTAAATAATTAAGGGATGTAGAAATCTACATAAAAATGATACAAATATTAGAAAATCTTCAATAATTTTACTATGTAATACTTTAACATATTTCCATGGATAAACACTTTTCTATTGAAGAAGTACCAATTATAATAATATGGAGGTTGGATAAAAACATAGACTTGTAGTATGTTTTTCAGCCTATATCAAATCTCGGTCTATTAATGTAGATGGTAGATCGTAGGCTTCCTCGTCTTGGGTGGTTCGAATTTATTAGCATCACTTGTAGCTTATAATTATATACTCAACTAGCGGCCCGCTCGCGGCTTCGCCGCGTGGGCTGCCTAAATGTTTCATTATATTACAACCCTCGGGGTGGCTTTTTGAAAAATAAAGTAAAGTATGTTTAACCTTGGATTATCAACAATATCTATTCCAAATTTCATTAAAATCGATCAAGCAGTTTAGATTTTTTATATAAACTTTCATTCCCTAGTTCAACCCTTTAGAAGTTGATTTTTGAAAAAATAAGTAGGCTATGTTAGACCCAGGGTTATTTACAACTTTCATTCTAAATTTCATCCAAATCAGACCGGTAGATTAGCCGTGAAAGCATGACAGACAAACACACAGACTTTCGCATTTATAATATAAGTATGGATGACCATATACGATGACTCCTACTACCTATACCCATACTATTATGGCTCCATATACGATGTTGAAATTTGAACCCTAAATTATAATCCGGACAATTATATTTTTTTCAGCTTAACGCTTTACTGTCCTCAGGCACAAATTACCAAGTGACGCTCCATTCTCCGCTTCTACATTTGCTGAATTCAACGCCCCGCTTCGTTTTCCCGAAAAGAAAAACAGAAAACGAACCAATGACAGATACTATCCCCCTGCGCTTAATGACCTCAATTTTAAATAATATATATTTGACAACAAAAACTGTCCACGAAGCTTAAAAAATTTTACTAACGCGGCATGTACTAATTTGTTATACATCAGCAGCAGCAACAGCTGCTGGTCTATGGTAGTTCTTCATTAGATTTATCTAATCTTTAATTTGTCAATGGCATTTTCCATTGAATTACGCGAGGTCAATGAAAAATGTCTATCACGTTGATAGCGCATTTTCTTATTTCTTACGGTTTAGCTGAACTGTTGTGGTTTTTCAGGAGTTATTCCGGATTAATTTTTGTAGTTTTATGAAAAATGCGCATCATTTTCAAGAAATTATGTTAAGGCGAAATTCCATTTTTCTTATTACCTCCATTTATCCTTCCATTATGACTGTATATACCTACTAAAGAGGAACACCTGATGTAGGTTCCTCTTTTCGATATTAAATATACACTAAATCCTGCCCAGGGTTAAATGTTATACTCGTACTAGAAAAGTTTTATACATTTCAGGAGCTCAAAATATAGACAGACAATAATCTTAAAAATCATATTCATATTCATTACTGTTATTTCATACCTCTAACGTATTTTTTCGTAAAAATATTTTAATGTACTGTAACCAATTTTTCACTGTTTTATTGTAGTGTAAATTACAGCATTTTGTTAAGAAATAACAATTTTTCAACGGCATTCTAAAATTATACTTAGCGATTGGAAAAAGGGTTAAAAGACTGCAGAATTTTGTGTACAATGTCTAAATCAAAGGGTGCGTGCATGTCGTTCTCAATGCCAGCAAGCACGCAATTTTGCTTAACGTGCTATCAACTTACAACCTGTTAAATTTTATTTAATATTTGTTAAGTCTATTTATTACTGTGACGTGATTGTTATTTACACAATGTTGAAAACAAAATAGCTAAATGTTTTTTAACATTTTATTACTTAATTGTAGTACCTAATAGTAGAATTTTATGTTAGACTTTATGATTGCTAATTTATTTATTCGCTTTGTTGCTGTTTCATAGAAAATAAGTAAAGTTTGATGTAGCTTCACGACGAACACGTTTTTAAAGTGAAAGTTTTTTATTTTTTCATTTTATATAGTGAAATACAAAAAAATATATTTAAATTATTAATGTTGAAAGAGAACCAAAATAGTGTTAGTTAAATTAGTAATAACGTATATACGTATGTTAATTAGTAATACGTTCTCTATACATTAACATTGTTTTTCTCTAACGAGTCGAAGTGCTCTGTCATTAACAATAAAGCACAAATATTAAAAAAAATCATAAATATTACTACTCAATTAATATTACTAAAAACAGCATGATTGATATAATAAAGTTTGATATCCGAGTTGTTCAAAAGTTTCGCAATATTGGCTGCGGCGAGACAGATCGTTCGTGTCTTTTCCAATTAGATATAGCACCGGTAGACGTCGGAGGTGGCGACGCAACGGCGGTTACATGAATCCCGTGAATAGGGAAGGAAAATCTCATTTGGATTTGACGGATTACTAGACTCTTTCGGCCTAGTGTTCAGAGGGAACTAGCAGATATTTTCTGTTCAAATTGAATTAGATGAAAAGATTTCGAGTAGATAGGCAAACCGCTGGTTTTCTGTGATGGTTGGTGTATTAAATTATTTTAGTAGTAAAATATAAAGTTAAATTATATATAGGTGTCATAAATTATATTATTGTGTATCTGTGAAAAAATATATCTGACATCAATATTTTTTTAAATACGATTTTTTTAGATAAAGTGTAAAGATCCTTAACATATGTCACTAGTTGTGTTTTATTATTAATACATATGTAATACATACTGAGCCAGAAAAAAGAAAGAGAAAACGTCAGATTTTCTTTAAAATATATTTTCCAATACAAAAATTATACTTGACTAATCTGATTAAAATAGTTTTACTTTAAAATGTGTAAAAATTGAGAAAACAAAAGATCTTACTGTACTATAGTTTTTTATTACTATTTGCTCAGTAATACAATGACAGATGAAATATTCGCAATTTGTTACCTGTTAGGTGGGTATACCAGAGTGATTGCTTTATTTTGTATTTCCTTTTACGCTACGTGATCGAGGGGCAATCAAGCTCACTGAATAAAGGGAAAGATTTGCAAACTGTAGGTAATACCAGTCCACCACTGATATTGTAAGTTATAACTGTATTTTAACATGCAGTTTTTTAAAATGTATTGAATAAAACTTTCCTCAGGTGACACATATGTTATGTTTTCATGCTCTATTCTATTTTATTTATTATTGAAGTTGTATATACATTTTAATGTTTAGTTTGCATTTTAAGTAATAAGCTAGTTGTAGGCTTGATCTCCAAGAGAGGAAATTACAATGTTTAAATTATTTTTCTGCTTGTTCATAAAAAATCCTGCTTTGAGTTTCGCCACACAACACGTATTGTGTCTAATTTGCGCGGAATGTGAACTTAGTATCTAGTAGGTACTGTGCAAAAAAAAAACAAATACAATAATTGGAATGTGCAAAACAAAAAATAACATATATTATGACAAACAAATGACAAACACCGCCAATAACCAGATTCGTACAAGGGAGTTAGCCACATATTTCATATTGGCTTGCAGTATTTTTTATTTTCGTCTGGACAATGATATGTGGATGTTAACAACGGAGAGCTGACTATTAGAAGTTTATTTTTTATTGTCTTGTAAAACGATTTTTTTTCTTTGTAATCTGTAGTTATATTAATATGGACCGAATAAAGTTATCATCATTTATAAACTATAGCTTAACGTGATAAACTTGTTAAAATTAACATTTTTGTTTTTATTTGACAAATTAAAGACATGTTAAAAAATACAACATTAAAAAACATTTTCTATAACTTGAAATATTATAATGTTAATTTTATGTTTTGATACTTGTATTTTAACTATATTTATACATATATGGAAACAATAGATCTATAAAATTATACAGAAAGGAATGAGTATCTAAGGAGAATCAGATGCCATTATCTTATAATTCTGAGCGAAAGCATACTGTTTCGGCAATAGGACGAGGGGAGCAAAGATTGAATTAAGTTATCGAAGGAAACGGCCCATCTTGCTCTATTTACGAGAAAAATGAAATCAGCTATTATCAGGTCTCTATTAATATATCCAATAATTAAACCCGATTGCATTATTACTATCAGCGACGTTGGTAGGTTCACGGTTATAATTTAGATAGCCACATATCTTAATTATTTTTGTTCCAATGTATCTCGTAATTGTAGAATAATATAGGTATTTCCTTTTACTAACTCTTTTCGTATATGAAGTTACTTATTTCCTAGCATATTTACGTAGGTACTTCTTAAATACTATCATATTTATGTAACGTATTAATTGTAGAAAACGTATTTTATTTGTTGAATTACGTAGAGTTATGTATTTTTATTAAAGACTGTTACTTTTTCTTGAACGTGTACTTGTATGTGTTTGCGAGACGTTAATATGTTATTTTTGATTTGACGCTAATTCATTATTGAAAAATTTTAAACGACTGATATAAATGTAATGTGCTATGGTTTGTATCACTTTTCATTTTTATGATATACAAAAATCTTTTTAATCTGCGTTCGACTGAGCGTAAACGCATTTTTCATATAATCGACCCCAATTATCGCTAATCGAAAATTGATGTGGGCGGCAATTTGTGAAATGTCACCCTTGACATAATATCAGCTCGCGACATTAAGCTTCATTTTTATCGTTTTTTAAAACGGCGCCTACAAAATCTGAATAATCGAGATAGGTAGAGCGATTCATTGCCGCCGTGTGCCACCTTGAGATTAAACGACTCTTTAAATTAAAAACAGATTAAATTAAAACACGAAAAAAGTTGCCATTGGAAAAGAAACAAAATCACGAATTTCGGAATCATTTCTACAACGTTATTTAATGTCTTATCCCTAGTAATATTTGTTCGTGCACATGTTCGCTTTCCGGACCCGTCGACTGCTAAGATAAAGAACTTCCCGATGATTTAGTTTTATTGTTATCTACAATCAAACTATCGCGTCGTTTGTTCCGTTTCATGCGTGTGGCGAATGTAGAATTTACAGTCAAAAGTTTTATCTTTTAATCAATTTTAGACTTATCAGATTCATGTTTTTCTCTTAACTATTTATTAAAATTAATTGATTCATATAAGTACAGGAATTTTTTTAGCCTTACTTAATCAAAACTAATAATTCGACTTCTTATTAATATACATTGATTTCTGATCTTAATTGAAGAACTTTAATGTGTCTAACGTCACGTCGCATCGTTTTATTTTTAACGTTCAAATAACTGTTTGTATTCGGAGATTTTATTAGATCGTTCGGTCACGTCTCAGCAAAAGATCATCTCTTCGGACGAAGTGGAGGCAGTTTCAAGTGATACGGGTTAACAGCGTCGATTCATCGCCGAAACAGATCGTTTTATGATTTCAGCGGAACAATTTTTATAGCGGTCCGACACACGATCACAGTTTTCGTTGCTCAATCTCTCGATGGTTAACATTTCTGATTAAGCGATTCGTTGATGGGAATAAATCGTTGATAGAAATGGTAAAATGGCAAATTAGTGTATTTTTTCTTTAAGACAAATATTATAAAACATATAATAAGATCTTTTGTTTGGCGATTTTACACATTTTTAGAAAACTTGAACACTTTACAGTAGTTTACGGTTCACAGATAGTAAAAACTACCTAGATAGTGAAAACTAAAAATATATTTTCGAATTTTAACATACAAAATTCACAATAAATTCGGGTTAAATATTTTTACAGCAAAATAGAAAAATATAATAATATTATGCTTATTTTTTACTTATAAAATACTACCTAAATAAGCGAAAAATGAAATATACCATCCCATAATTTTAACTCACCGATAACACACTGATGGCGACTGAATGTCGGGTTTATACTACCCTTAATAATGGAACGGTCAGTATAAAATTATAATTCATACACCTGAGCGCATAATAGTGCAAGGTAAACAACTAGGTGTAATAATAACGTGAAGGTTATATTACGATCCCCTATCATATCTCGTCACGGTCGAAAGAAATGGGCAGCTAATAAATGGTATTAATGTTTAAGTAGCGCGACCTTTAGTCGGGTGGAAAAACAATTTTACCTTAATATAGTGGAAATTCTGTAGAATTACTGTAGAATAAATATCATAAAAATCATATTTATTAACTACGTACTTTTATGTAGGTTTATTCTCTAGAATGAACTGAAGTTAAAATAAATATCATGGTTTTTTTCACTAATTTTATACGCAGTTACACTTCCTCTATCCGTTTAACTTACTCACTAATTAACTAGTGGCGAGTCATGGCCCAGTGGCACAAGCGTGTGACTGTAAACGACTGGTTGTGTGTTCGATTCCCACTCGAGCAGTGGAAATTGTATTTCTATTTTCTTCGCTTTGGTGTCGAGGTAAAGCGCCGCGTTAAGTTCCGCCGCTTAACACGAAAGCCTTCGAATTCGGCGGAAAGTGGGGAGCGGAGTGTCTTAACACTAGGTTCCCTCTGCCTACCCTGCTGTGTGCGGGATACAGCGTGAAGCTAAACAAACTAATTAACTAATGCATTGTTTGTCTAATCTAAAAAAGAAATAAAAAAACATGTAATGTAGAAAATTATGAATAACAATAAGCAAAACTTATTTTGATATTTTAAAACAAGTAAAATGAGGTTCATGATTAAAAATAAATATAAATTTATGTTTTTTTATTTCGTTTAAAAAATATGCACTTACTTTGAGTAAAAAAGGGTCGCTATAAAACTTTTTGCAATGTTTTTTTTTATAATAACTAACGCTTTACAGACAAATAGCAAAGATATTCTTTGAATAAATCAGTATATAGTGACTGGGGTGAATGACAATAAAACTAAATCACAGCGGCTACCATTGTGCCTCACCGGCGCCGGCGGAAAGCTGGCATATGCAGGGGACAACATGAAGAAAATACAAATGCCTGTATTATTTTAATATATGTCCAACATAAATTCATAAGTATACTTAGAATTAATATTAAACTAACAAGTAATATAATATTAACTAGTCAATTAGAATACGTTAACGGGAAAGAGAATTTAATTAAATGCAATAATTTGCTCATATTCTGCAATTTTTATTTATTTTATAATTGTAGACAATCCTCGCTTTCTATTACCTTTTTTTTATAGACAGAAGGAGATATAATACCTCCACGTATGAAAAATACAAGAAGCAGTTTTAAATCGGAAATGCTAGTACTCTAACTTGGCAAGGTTTATTCTACTCGAAAATCGTAAGAGTTTGTTCTATTTGTGACCGGAATATCGAAACAATCAATGGAGTTTGTCGCGGGCCGTCTAAATTGAATCGTCGGGGACGCCGGAAACCGGACACGCTCTTCGCGAGCCTTTGAACGCCTTCTATAACACACTACCTGCCATTTCCTACCCTACTATCTTTAAATGTAAACTAATAATAAATTTTTATATGCTTATATGATAATGCGACCGGCGGCTTTATTGCGATTATGCAATAACATTATATTATGTGACTATTATTGTTAAAATAAATTACATATTAAATATTAAAAGCTAGAGACCCTGATATTTGACAAAAAAACAAGTTACTAGGTAGCCATGTCATGACTAATTTACTTTTTCTGACTGTTATTTGACTGTTATTTCCATTTTCTTGGCTCTGGCGTTAAGGACCGCCACCTAACACGCAATGCCTCCAAATTCCGCGGAAAGTGGGGAACGGTGTGTCTTAACACTAGGTTCCTTTTGCCTAGCCTGCTGTGAGCGGGATAGAGCGTGAAGCTAAAAAAAAGATTAAAAACTAACTATGCGTATATTGATGTTAATAGAATATCATGAAGTAAGTATTAATTATTAAGGTATAAGCTTAAATAACAATTTCACTCTCGTTCGTGCTTGGCAGAGTAGACAGTGTGGGCCTAGTGTAAAAATACTATGTCCTGCATTTTCCACCCGAATCAGAGTTTAGTCTTATCGTGAAGAACTTAAAATAATTACATTATAGATAGATATTCTCCAGAAAGAATCCAACCTATAACCAACATGCGTGTAGCCAGACGCTGCCACACTGCGTCACGATGAAAGTTTAAATTTTCATTTATTTTTATATATATTTTTTAATTGCGCTGTATATTGCTTAATTGGTTTTTCTACGTTTATTGTAAAGTATTTGATCTTAGACTATTAGTGCAATATATGAAATCCTGTATATTCATTCTGATAGATATTATTTCCACGTGATAACAATTGTCAGTTAATAGCAATACACGTTACATAACATAAGTAGTTTAAAAATGTATACATAAATTTAAATTTAATATAAGTGTAAAAATAATATAATTTCGAAATAAAATATAATTTCAATTACTTTCATACTGTTAAAACCAATTGTATTTCTGCATGATAATAATTAAAATCATAATTGTTATATATATTTTTTCTTAAATATTCTTTTAATTTTTCTATCTGTAAGCGTAAAATCTATTAAAATAATTAAAAAATGTTGCCTTCAGAGGCGTTTTACCTTCTGTCTTTTCATGATCTTCTTATGTTAATTGACACAGACGAAGGTAGACGGCAAGAACAGCCAATAAAGCGTTGTTTTTTCACCTTTGAAAAGAAAGCAGACTCGAGGGTTTTATTAAGGTGAAAGAAATAAGTACACATTTTTTTAAATATATATTTCTAAGAAAACAATACCTTTGAAGTTAAATTACTATGTAATTGCTGTCTTAATTTGCAATTTACTTTTATATGTACTTCAAGAAAAAAATTATGTCATCTAAGGCTTTCTAATTTTAAGCGATATAGTACTATAAACAAGTTACGACCAACATCAAGGGGTTACGACATCGCGGACTTAATGATAGCAGCACCCGAAAATAAAGTAACTTTATTACACACGCATGCTTCTGTATGAGAAATTGAGTATTTAACTGTACTATAAAACTAGCGTCGTATTGCAATTTTAGCCAAATGCATGTTTTAGAAGTTTTATGTTCAGCTTTACGCTTTTTTTATTTTAATTATTTCTATTTTCCTGCTATGGCAAGACAAAGCGCTGTCCGTGGTTGAGTTCCACCACTGAATGTCATGAATTCGGGGAGTAAATAAAGATTTTTTAACTAATTACACATAATTATCACAAAGCAAAAGGCATACCTTTAACGTGTTATATTAAACTATCTTTTAAGGTTTAAGTAGATGGACGTTAAATAGAAAAGAAAATGAATAATTAAGACTATTAAAAAATATATAATTAAAAATATATAATCAATGGTCTCCATAAATATGAATAAAAGTCGAATTAAATCGTATAATTTGCGTGATTATTTCATAATTCTGGTAGGTAAGTGGTGTACAAAAAAACTACAGATTTAAGGAACTATCTATTGATGCAATAAACTATCAAACATTACGTATGTTACATATAACTATTTACAACATATTTAAATTATTAGCCGAGTTACGAATTTGTACATCTATTTTGTATTTCAAATATTACGTAATTAATTGTATTCCATAATTCATCGTGATTTAATTGTCGCGGGTCGGGACGCAGGCAGCAGTGGGTGGCATAAGTCGTCGCGGGAGGATTTATTGCCGCAATTACACGTGGTCTGCTGCGGGCCACACCTGGAACCGTCTTCCACTAATAGGATTATACTTCAGCGAACTTCGTTTAAGATATGTAATGTTAAAAGTATTAACTTGAGAAATTAAACCAGTAGGTACTCTAGATTTTATTTATAGACTTAATTGCACTTTGTTAGCACACATAAGTTATTTATAATATTAAAATTTGTTTAAATTATATGAAGTCTCATTGTACTCCGCGAATTAGGTGTATAGTAATAATAAGTTATTTAATTTAAATCCATTCTTTCTAAGCAATTAACGATATCGTCACTGTGCAGGTTTATAAGTTCTGAAATTTTAAGGATAAATTAAATTATTGTAATAGTTTCTTCTGATCTGACGTAGAGAATAATTTTATTATAGATTTAATTTTTATTTATTATAATTAAAGTACTAATGAAATATTAATACGGATCGAGGTAACTTATGTTACATATACGTAATTACCTATGTGGTATGCCTATGCATATGATTCTTCGACGTAGCTTAGACAGATCTAAATTCCTCGATATAGCTCATGCAGATAGCATCATCAACATGACATGACTAATGTCTATTATATCTTAAATATACTTATGTAATGTAGCAGGTACTTGCTTTGTGTTTAGCAGTAATCCCGGACCGCGGCCTTGTTCATTTACGTTGCAAAACATCATGTCTAATCTGACTTGACTTCTTTGGATTATGTATTTATGTTCTTATATTCTTATATAGTTTTTATATTCTTATTCGAGTTGTAGTTCGTTCATATGAATTATAACATCTTCAAATGATAACCATAACATTTGAACTTCACACTTTTTACCGTATATGATGGTGGAGAGAGAACCTAGTGTCGAAACACTCCGTTTTTCCACATTACATACAAGTTCGACTCATTGGGTGTTGGCGAAATTCAACGCCGCGTTTTGTCTTGCGTACGAAAACGGAGAAATAAAAATATGTTATACATAGTCCTTCGGAATAGAAGCCCACAACTAATCAAGTTACTGTTACACGTTGTCCCAACGCGACACGAGCGAAGCTTGAATCTTCATTAAATTTTAAACTTTATGTTTTTATCCATTTATAAAATGGAAATTTTTAGAAAAAAGTGCTGGAATTATTTTTACACATACAAAAGAGTCCATCTCTGAAAATGTGACAATTTTGAAGTATTTTAGTATCATTAGAATTACAATGGAATCGCATAAAATGCGTCTGTGATTCCTTGAATATCTGCGGGAAAGCTGACTTGGTGCCAAGATATAATCTGTTATGGTGACATTATCTGAATCTGGCCGACCCCTGCCAACTCCGAATCCGGCCAAAACTTAAGACGTTGTCGTTCTACTTTTAGCTGCTTGTCTTATGCTTTGTTGTAATAGAAATACTCATGCCAGATTACGACTCACATTAAATATAAAATGAAAAGGGTGTAAAGTTTAAAGCTTAACTGCTGTTTTATTGCATTTAATTAAATTCAAAGCCAAATTTCGGTCAAATACAAGGTTTATTCATAGGATATGAGTATACTACATGCATATAAAGTATAGTCCGGAGCAATATTTCCAAAGGTGATCTATATACTTTTATAAGTAGCTAAAATCTATCACTAAAACAAAAAAAATACAATATAGAATTGTGACATCTACATCAATAGTAATTCATGTATCTATAAGTGACAACTGACCACACAAAAACGTC
>JAHESG010000092.1:0-25000 GCA_019049465.1 Dryas iulia moderata | reverse complement strand
CGCGTTCGGTTGAAAAGTGGAGAACGGAGTGTCTTGACAAAAGGTCCGTGAAGCTGTAAAAATGAATATTTGTAGACCTGTATATTAAATTATGTATGCAGTACAGTAGTCAGAGAGAACCAATTGTTAAGACGCATTAGATCGCATTACTGCAGTTAAATTTATATTGGTTGTCCTTTTCCTCCTTGAGTTATTTTATAATAAATATTTTTATTTATTTATTATTATTTTGTCAATTTATTAGAAAATTTGGTAATGAGTAAAAGCTAATTTGTATGAACATTTATTACGAAGCAAAGGGCATTTTTGGTAAAACATGTCAAACCTTATAGGCTATTGAAATTAGATACCTATTTGTATTCGTATATTACGAAGATTTTTTTTCAACCTTCAAACTTTTGCTATATAGCAGAATAGTCAGAGAGAACCCAGCATCATGATACTTTCCGCCTTCTTCACCTTCCGCCCAAAATTAAGACACCATGTGAAACGGCGGAATTCAATGTCGCGCGCTACCTTACGACCAGAACGAAGGAATGAAAAGTATTTAAATTTTAAAAAATATTATCAAACAGCTCAACTCGCAGACCCTGCGCTAATATAAATATTAGCGCAGGGTCTGCGAAATCTAAATATCTATATTGTAAACAATATAGATATTTGACGTCATCATCGCACAAATGAAAAGTTTTTCACGTGTTCAACAATACAGTGGGTTCGATCTAGTGACGTAAACCACGGCGTTTAGATCAACACATGATGTGTTGATTTGGAGTGGTTATTACGTTAAATGAGGAAGAAGATAAAGTTAAAGACATTTAAGCACCCAATTTAGATAGGTAATAAGTATATTTTTTTAAATTTCACACTTTTATCCACAGTTTTGTCAGAGACAACGTAGTGTCAGAAAGCTCCGTTCTTTACTTTCAAACCGAAAATTGAAACATTGTGTGTTAAATGGCGGAACTTAGCGCCAGGCTTAGTCTTAGGTGCTAGAGCTGAGAATCGAAAATAATATATAATCATTTGCCAGGGTGGAAATCGAACCCACAACCTAGCCTTCACAGTCAGAAGTTATCCAACTGCTCCTCTAATAAGTACATATATGTACTTCATTGTACCATAATAGTTTTCTATATAAATTTGTTTTAGATACTTATTGCAATAGATTGCTACGACAATGCAATCTATCTTCCGTTGGCAGCTTGCCGCCCACTATAATATAGCTTGCCCTAACGTGAAATTTATATCCAATTCTATTTAATTCACATCTTTCGATGCAGCTTTCAAGGCGATGCTATTGTAAAGACTTCATGCATTGATATCGCTCCTTAATGCCATTTATTCTATTTCTGTATAAAAGAAGTAAAATGACTAGTTTAGTCTTCTTATTTATATTTTTAAAGTGTCATTCACACACATGGAAAAACATTGTTGGTAAACATTTTAACATAGCAAAATTTTATGATCTCTTGCCAAACGAACCTACGTAGAGTAATCTTTGGGTAGCAGAAAGTATTATTACTAAAAATGTCACTTTCAGCGAATGCTATCAATAAAAATATAGTAGTAGTGGTATATTAATTAATGCTTTCAAGTTTTCATACTTTATGTGAAAATGTTTTTGAACTATTAGAAAAAATTACCACTTGTGACTTGTGTACCTAATTCTAATTACTATAAAAAGGAATTCATTATGATATGATATTCATATTTAATAAGCGTAACAAATACACACAAGTATAGTACCCGGCAATAAAAAATGCACATCGATGCTTAGAATGAAACAGTCGGTTAGCTTCGACTTCGTAGAGCGTTGTCTCGGTCGCTTAAAATAATAACAACGAGAAACGTCACATATCAACTGAGTGACAAAGACAGCGCTCTACGAAACTGAAACTGACCGACTGTTTTATTTTAAGCACGATGTGCATTATTTATTGCCAGGTACTATACAGTGTAACGGCTACAATTATTTCATGTATAATTTTAAATGTTAATGTTTATTTAAAAAAAGGTATCAAATAAAACGACCTAATACTCAGTTATATTTTTTATTATGACTAGAGGTTTTTAAATTATAAAACAATCACTTATCCCTTTGATACATTTACAAAATAATCAGGAAACAATTGATCATATGTGTTTTGTTTGATATGTATTAAATGAAAACCTCAATTTATTCATTATTACACTTCGAATTATTTATTTACATATTTTTTCCACAGTTTATAACAATAGGCACACGGAAGTATTTCTAACGTGTTATTTTAAGTTACTTTAAGACTGGCCATCTACTCGCAGGCAAGCAGCAGTTAAAAATGTAATAACATAAAACATTTCTTATTAAAAAAACAATGGATTTTTACAGATATTACTTAGCATTATATTAACAAGGAAATGAAATAACGTTACACTGCATATTGCCTTTCGACGCCATCAGTCCGTATTTTCTTTCTAATGATAATTCAACCACTATATAATAATAATTATTTACAATTCAATTGGAAGATAATAAATATTAAGTACTTGTATTAGTAATGAGATCTCGGTTACATTAATCTCATTGAAACGATTGCTTCTTTTTTTTTAATTTGCATGCACCTTCCACTGGTTGATTGAATGAATATTCTAGTAATGTAATTATTTATGTGTTATATGTACAAATAATTTAAGCTGTAACTGATCTCTGTCTGTAAAGAGTTTAAAGTTTATTAAAGTTATATGAAAAAAAAAATGTAATATGACCCAAAACAAAACTTTTTTTTCTGTTTGTCTGTTTGCCGGTGCGCTTGTGCACGTAATCTCAGAAACAGCAAAAATGAATTAAATGCAGTTGAATATTGTGTTTTGGTGATATTTCTTATGATTTAATATTTAATTTAACTTTTGTTTAACAAAATCGCTATAAGATCACTATTTTTAAACATTGGTTGAGACTTTATTTAATGCAGGCGAAGCCGCGAGCGGGTCGCTAGTTTACTATATATGTAGATTTTATTACTTTTAAAGGTTTTCAGTCTTTTACATACAACCCCTACTTTCGTACTCAGATGCATACGTTTTAAATATGTATTATTTGTTATTTAAATGCTTATTGCTTATGTATTTAAGAATATATTGAAATTAAAACAGTAAATTCTTATCAATTTTCAAACTTAGTATACATTTGGGGTACAGTGGAAGGGTACATTTACACCATAAAATGCAAGTAAAGTAGCTTTTAAAATGTAAAACAAATTATATTGTACTAAAACTTTGGTATAGCAAGTATTTACAGGGAGTTATTTAAATAATCTATAATTATTCATTTACAATATATTTTCAATTTTACTTTGTGCTATTTTAGGCGATTCATTAGTTTTCACAATATGTCCTTAAAATGTATATGATTTACGAAGTAGCGCTTTACGTAAAATTGAATATCAAATGTTTTATGTCCATGATTTCCAAGAAATATTACATTTTTGATATCAATATTTAAATAACAAAATCTTATGATAATCTAAAGTTAAATGCTCCAAAGTATAATTAATTCAAAGTAGAAATAAATAACCTAATTTATATTTACAACGATTTAAGGTACACAATCAAAAGTACTCTATAATTAATAATCTACAATACATTAAGCTTGTAAAAATTGCACACATCGCTTTGGTATACGTACATACATAGCTACATATTTACATCATGTCTAAAATAAATCGTTAACTTTATTGCCCGAAGTTTCATATATCTATCTCATGGGATTACACACGAAGAGCACCCGTATTCATAAACGCCTCACATCATTATAAATATGAAATATACATTACAATACACCACATTTTCAGTTGTATTTAACATGTAATGTTACTCAAGTTCGTTATAAAAGCTGTATCTCAGTAATGTATTTACATTATCTTTGTCAACGCTATATCTTCATACAAACTTAATGCATAACCTCATTGATATTTTAATAAGACTGCATTAAAACGATTATGAATACAGCGGCGCGTGAGTGATAATAATTATAAAGTGTGATCAGTCAAACCATTCCCATAGATGACGATAGAGGCCGTGCGCGGAGGAGGTCGCGCGCGTCGGCGGCTAGGAGGCGCGAGCGGCGGCGAGCAGTGCGGGCGAGCGTGTGTCCTCGCCACGAGCCTCGTCTCAAAGCACGCGGTCCACCACTCCTCCCGCCGCATACTGACACGCCGACAAGGGCGCGGAGCCAGCTCGCGACACCGGCGATACTGTACCATAGCCGCTGCTAAAACTAGATGAGTGCTGCTTCGCCTTTAACCGCAGTGAAGCGATCGAAGACGACATCGCCGGACAGGGCTCCGCACGGTACATGCTGTAAGGATTGGGAGGAGCCGTGTACGGACATGGCGCTACGCTGCCACCCACACTCGCCGAGCCCCCCACTCCCCCCATACCGCCGCTGCCGACGCCACCCATCGACGTTGCGGTGTTAAAACAGTTTACAGAGCCTTGGTGGTGACTAGCGGGCACCACTGACCCAAGAGGATTCACAGGCCAAGGAAAGCTTTTTGTACCCAAGGGACTAGGCACTTTCGCAGCCCAGTTATTATAAGGATAAGATGAGTACAGTGCGTCGGTGTCAGGGAAGGGTTGCATTAAACCGTTGAATTGCGTGCTGAAACCATTTTTGAAGTCAGCCGCTGCGGCTGCTGCTGCGTTCATTGCGTTTCTCTCCCGTTTCCGCCATTTCGCTCTCCGATTTTTGAACCACACCTGTAACAAATTCATAATATTATAACCTGAACAGTGTCGGAGTTTAATAGTAAATAAAACTGTGAGAAAACTTTTAAGTATATTCTGAATCTGATCACGGGCTGCGTTGCGTGGGGTGTCATTAACTTTACTCATTACAAAGTTGACAGAAAGACGCGGCGCATCGGCGTATTCGAGCCACGTAGTGGCAGAGGAGGCGAGGACCCCGCCCGACCGCAGCCAACGACCCGTCTAATTGCGGTCGCGAAATGAAGATAAACGAGCATCGCGATTGGACGGGACGCCTCTGCAGGCCGCTAGCCAGGAGCCGCTCGGCCGCAATAAATGGACGACCACGGGCAGCGCGCCTTCAAGCCTCCGCTGAATCGATGTTGTTATTTAGCGCAGCCTCGGGCCGGAGGCGGAGTGACGAGCGATAAGTCGGCGTGAGCACAGATAACGCGCGCGCTGATGTATGGCCGCGTCCGTCAGCGCGCGATCGATCGCCGACGACACCTCCACGATAAATTGCGCAATCCACGTAGCGACTGTAATAAATATTGTGCCGGCAGCGGTATTTGTCTCACTCACTGTGGCGTGTTCACCCAGCCGAAACGGTAAATAATACCCTCTTTCCTCGGTTAAGTGAACATAAACGGTCGTTTCCACCCCATATAAGAGCGTTTATTTTTCGAAACATAAATTTTACAAATTCATGTGGACGCATCTCTTTTGCCACACAAGTAATACTCTATTCATCTTACTTAGTTTTTGTTTTTGTATAACATTATGAAATAAAAAAATAATTGAAATATTTTTCCAGGTATTGTTAACTAATCATCAATGAACGGGTGAAAATTGTTCCACACTACCCCAATGTTACCGCTTAATAATGACAGTAGAATGATATTATTTAGGTGCACATATGTGGAAATAATTTCCATTATTTGAATAGCGGGCAGCGCAGCAGGGCGTAGGAGACCGGAGGGTCGCGATATTGCGACGGGGCTAATCCTTTAAATATATTATTGTAGGATGTTGAGGCGGCCTCTGTCAGGAGCTAGGGGAGGAAGTTTTTAATGTTTCCTAAATCAATACTAATGTTTGCGTCTTGTAATCAATTCGTGGTACCCTCTTTAGCCGTGATAATTGAATTAATACATTTAACAACTTGAAATAATTAAAATTAGCTAATGCGCTACAGTTTGTTAAGTTATTGTTTTCTGAACTCAATTTTGTTATTGTTAGTCATTTAATAAAAAGCTATATTTTAAGAAGCACTATAGGGACCATTTTTTTTTCTTTTTGTATATTTTTTTTGTAGCTAAGTTAGAAAAGAAAGAGTTCTTTTAGAAATGTATTGTGTATATCTATTATAAATATTGTATAAAAAATCTTGTATAATTTTTGGAAGTATTATGACAAAAATATGCAAGGAAATACCAAGCATTTAAAGATAAGGTGTTATCAAGTTATCATGCGGGGCGCGTAGGGCAAGATTAATGCGCCCATCGTCGCGAGGCCAACATCAACCTGACAGCGACTATGTTTTACTGAAAATAAAATTGCCAGAGTTACAAATAAAATCATGAAGATATAATATGTACTTATTCCTTAAAAAATACATTTCATACTTCCCTTCAAAGAGTTAATAATAGAAGTAAAAAAAAAACAAAATAAAAAGTATTTTGTACATACTAAGTACACCTAAAGTCATCAAAAATCGATAAAAGTGTATTAAAGTTAAAGTTACTAAAAAATTGATATAAGCCCAGTATGTTATCTCTACTAATTATTTTTACCAACAGAAAAATTAGTTTTTAATATTGATAAAGGCAGTACAAGTAAAAGGGAAATAATTAAAAACCAAGTAACTTATTACCCCCAGCTCAATTGTCAGTCAATAGTGTCGAGGAGAATAAATACATAAGTAATTGAATTGCACAGGTAGACTCCCTGTGACCACAGACTACTGTAAAGTGTTCGAAACGTCGGGTTTCTAATAATGTATTTTCTAATACCAAAAATATACGCGATTAATCCGGTTAAACATAGTTTTATTTCAAAATGAGTAGTAATCGCGAAAACAAAAGATCATATTAAGTAATTGCAGTTTGTACATAGAAGATACAACATAAAATTATTATAAGGAGCATTTATCAATGTAATAAAACAAAACAATGATTATTAATTTTATCTCAATCATTTCATAAATGAAAAAGTTAACCCAACTTCAATCTGTGCAGACGAAGCCGCGAACAAGTCGCTATTTATATAATTAAAAAAGATCGACGATTAAAATTTGATACTAATCTACTCTTAAATTTTCATACGATACGAAAAATACACAAAAATTATCTATCAATAGTTAATCTCCATATTTTAATCATCATAACAAACATTACTTACATTGTTCACATAATAAACGCCACAATGAACTATGTGACCGCACTATGCGAATAATAAACCTATTTTACGGTCAGCGGGAGCAGGGCTGCTAAATTGCCTTAAATTTAAATTAAACTAGAATCACAGTTTTATTAGTGTCATCAATCAAATGACGGTCCATTGGAATGGTTCGCCTCCGGCTCCTTAGTGTGGGATTATGGAGTATATTTCTAAAGCAGGAGAGGCCGTAATTCCGTAATTCTACTTACTTTGGGTACTATTCGAAAGTCAAATAAACATGGGCCCGAATAAATGGATATGAACCAGGATTTGACACGTGCGGATTTTAGGGTTGTAGGAAGATATTTTATTCATTTTACTTCGTAACCAGTCAATATTACGTATTTTACTATTGTCCGAAAAAAATGGTAAGTAAAGTTTTTCTTACGACGTGTCTTTTATAGGAACTAGAGTTATAATATAGTACATATTACATATTGTAGGTTTAAATTGTATTGCTTTCTTATATTATATTAGTAGGTATATTTCTTAACGCGATTAGCACTAATTTGACTAAGCGTTTAAGTCGTGAGTTTTAATTTTACTTAAACATTTGAAAAGTGTACATTGGAGTCACTTATCATTATATTTCTCTTTGTCCATAACATAGAGTTGGAAAAAAGAATATTTTAATATTAACTCAAATGGAAAAGTAAGACGACAGTGCCGCCCCTTACAATATTAAATGCACCCCGTAGATCTTGATCGGTAAAGGAAAGCGAAACTCCCAAACTACTGTCACTTCTTACTGTCAGAGCCTTAATCTTTTATTTTTCACTACATACTATTATTGCACTGTTAAATATACTATTCGCATATGCATATTTATACCATTTAGATATAGTAAATATATGAAATGAAATAATTATTAAGAATGTGTATATTATGAACACATTGCTTATAGCTTAAATTACCATTAAACATATGCTTACCGCCGTTATAAAGCTAAATCTAAGGATGTATGTAGATATATGTAGATTGTAGATATATTACTTAAATTTTCTTCTCAGTGGGATTTGAATCTTTCACCACGCGCTCAGTCAAAGTGACCCGCCATAAAATATTTGAGTAATATGTTCAATTTCTTATTCAACGTATAATTTTTAAATTATGTATTTTGCATGTTATTCAAAAAATAAATAATTAATGCAATATCTATGCATATAATAAAAATGTAACCGATTATTATTAAAGGTATTTATGTAATAGAACCCAAAACAATTATTTTTAAAATTCTTTTTTTTCTCTTATTTTTAAAATCCTAATCATTGGTACAAGTTAATCTCAGAAGTTACTTAAATAATTTAAACGAACTTTTAGACTATTGTATTTTAATAAGCTTAATATTTTGTGTTTACTTTATTTCAATCCGTTCCTAAATAAAAAGTTAAAAGAAATTAAATTATAAATTAAGCAAAGTTGGTAATTCAAGTGAGAATTCGGGCGTACGAAACGACGAAATAGTTCTAGTCATGTAGTTTACTCAGGCCAAGCTGCGAACAAGTCGCTAGTATATATATTTTTAGGCATATAATTTTCGGCCATAGAACTTATGTCTATATAATTATACAGACATAAGCCAGCACTACCCACAACGAATCACAACAACTCATATATTTCTAACAAAGAAAACACAGCAGCAGCAAAACATCAATAAATAGAGATTATACATGATTACCGAAAATATATAAAACATCGAATTTGACGTTGTTCATTGAAATAAATTTCACGATAAATCCAACCGGGAGCCAAACGAGATCCGACCGATCAAAACACTCAACATTCAGTCTATCAAAACATAAGAAGGATACCGTTAGACATCTAGTATTCTAGAAGCTTACCTCACGGAAACGTATTTACAATTTACAATAAAGCATGTTAAAATTTTCAACATAAAGTTCATTTTACAATGACAGCTAAGTGACAGTAATACACAGTAGCAAATAAATTTGCGATCAGAGTTCTTAATATGCTTGTTCTATCGTAGGAAATGATATTTCGACTCGTATCAATACTGAAACTAAATCCTGATCTCCATTTAGACATGACGTTATTATTGTAAGATTAATTCACTACAGTTTACATATAATATGAAGAGTTGAATCTTTGGAACTACGTATTCACTTTTCAGATTATGCTTATGTAGACATAGTTCGATTATTTAGATATTTTAGAGTTATTTTATATGGATGTATGTACTATTGTACAATATAATTAATCTGTAACTACAACAAATACTAATAGAAAAAGCAATTTTATTTCAGCTCCGAAAGTTAGAAAGCAAATCGTGTTCAGTATATCAAAATTAACGAAAACGTGACGGCAAATCCAATTCACTGAATAAACATAGTTTCAAAAATCGTTTACATAGACCGTTCAAAGTTTGCTAAGCGCGATATGGCCGATAGTAGAGCGCTAGAAAAAAGCCGTTTTGCTAAACTGTTTGTGCATCGACAGGCGACATGCACTAAAAGCATTGCAAAACACCGGCACGGGCGATCCACGTAAAATAAATAACGTTACGTGCTGCCCGCCCTGTCGACGGATGCGTAACTACACTTTTTTGTGAACACTAAAATGTTTTCGCGTCTTACTCAAATGGTTGGACGAGAGTGATGGATTTATGATTTTATCGCCTTGTTTTTAAATTATATATGATTAAATATTAATTCAGAACAATAAATCAAGATTTAAACAGTGTACCAGACGTTAAATATGGTAAAAGATCTTCATGTATAACAAATATATAATGCTATACGATTAGAGTACTCTATTTGATTAAATTCTGAACAATAACAAAAAAACAATAATAAAGATTATATTGATATTTTATTTATTTATAACATTTTATATGTGTTTAAGAAAATAAAGCGATGTTTTTCATCGTCAATAAAGCTCACGCCCTACAGTTTCTGAGAAAACGCAAATGGGGCTCGTCGTCAAGCCAATCGTCCGTGAAACGACTCCCGACGTGTCTCATTCGCTACGTATCGTATCGTATTCAGTGACAGAGTATTAACCCATCGATCTCAATGCAAAAAAACTAGAAATTTTTATATTGAAATATAGTAGATATTGACGCAAGATTTTGTATATACATGGATTATGTTAAGTAAGAATTGACCCGTTTAAAAAATGACATTTGAAAAAATACATAAACTAAATACGACAAAGAAAATTCCATCATTTTAGGGATTTTGAATTTGAATACTGATATAAGTAATAAGCGAGTTTATAAATTGTACGAATATGTGAAAAGAGGAAACTTTATTTTTTAACAAATTATGAATCTTTTTTTAAGGTCAATTCCATATTATTTGATATTAGAAGTAATAAATAGGTTAAAAAGTAAACTCTCAGTTCTTAAAGTGCATATTTAAAAAATATATTTAATTTAATCCCTGCAAAGTTTCATACATATTATTATTTTTTCCACATTCATATAGTTGTTACAAACGACGTTCATCTCTTTCATTTTAACATGACAAACGAAAGTACGCTATAAGCAATTCAAATTGACACACAGATATCGTGGCACTATAGTCAGTTTGAATACAACGATTCCAAACATATTGCAAACATAAAATTTTTAAATTTAAACTAACTAACAAAATGATTTCGAGTGACATTTGCAATTTGCGAGTGTGGTAAAGAAAACATTGTATTAACATATCATATTTTAAGAGCCAATAACCAGGCAATGACCCTAATGAGTGGGTAACAAAAATAATGTCGGGCGATTTATCGTTGCGCGCGCGCACAGATTTATTGAAGAGATGCGCAGACGAGCGCTCGGTAATCCCACCGTCAGGGCTGTCGCTGTGTAAAGCGTATCATATATCAGAATATATCAAATTGTAATAAAAGAAAGGAAACAAATGATCATAATACTTAATAATGGTCATCGCGATGTTTTGATTTTGGGTGAAAAGTGGAGAACGGAGTATTTAGACACTACATTCTCTATGACTACCTTGCGAGAAGGTGTGATATCTTTTGTTTTCTAAATTTATATATGTGTAAGAGATATAGCTAAAGTTTTTATGATTTTAAAACATTCGATTATTTTTTTAAAGACTTTAAAGTCAATAAAACAATATTAAATTAATTATATAAAACAATTAACACAGTTACGAAAAAGAACAGTTTCAGGATTATCCCGCATAGCAGGAAGACCTAGTGCCAGGACACTCCGTTCTTCACTTTCCTCTCTAAATCTACTTATTACTTGTTAAGAGGTGGAACTTAACGCCGCGCTTTGTCTTAATTACTATAAGTACTAAAATACTTATAAGTTTTATAAAATCATAACCCTACTAACAAGATGAAATAACGTTTTAAGAGCACACGCTGCCTTTCTGTACAGAATGCTACGACTCGAAATTAATATCTAACACTTGAAATGTACCACGCTCATCTCGAATATATGGATTTACACATATCTGTAAAGTATTTCGCTTTAATTATGAATTAACAAGGCTATTCCAGAGAAAGCTTATGTATTTGATGAGACAATTACTTAATTATTAAAGTATTTAATATGTGTTAATGCTTACATTAATTGTATATTTTAGGTATATTAATTAAAATTTTGCAATAAGTTTATACTGTATAGCTAGTAGCTAGCGTATTATATTGCTAATGCATTATAATTATATATAAAAGTATTAGAATTTTAATATAGTAGGGAAGCAAAAGACATTACAATTTAGTATCAAGCTATCAGAAGCTTTAATGCATTATAACTACTTAAGCAATAAAATTACATCTTTTCCAGATACCACGAGAAAGAAGATCGTAAACTTATTTTATTCTCAGGCAACACAATTGTAAGAATTTGTCAAATCAACACGTCTCAGAGCTTAACATGAACTACATTAATGCTCCGCATAGCGAAGAAACCGAAAAATATTCTACGAATCCTGAACATTGTGTAAATATTACAAGCTGAGTTGAACCGCAGTATCTCTAACTGGGCCTTCCAAAACTATTGACAGTGTGTGGATGCGATCACATTTAAGCCGCGGATTATGAAAAGACCGAAATAGACGCTTCAAATCCTCAAGGATTAAGGGATTCGGTGTTCCGTTCGACGGCGGCTACAAAAATATATCGAATGCACGCCGGATGCAACGATTAGTCTAAACATCGCGCTCGTTAATATTGTTGTACACCTTCGTTTCTTAAATACAATGAATTCTACGATTGTTCTTTGAAATAGCCTTTAGCTCGTGCCATTTCTTTCATGTAATGAATACAATAAAAATAGTAAATATTTATAGCAAAAAAAATGATTTATGAAACCATGCTATATTTTACAAAATTAAATTATTATGAAAAAAAAGGAAAAGCAAAATTTTTGCTTTATAATATGCAAACCAAGCATAGCTCAATAGTTTTTAGGTAAATAAAAACCATATATGTCTAGCAAAAAAGTTGTGCCAAAAAAAAAGTGGGCTAAATTTGCGCATCCTTTTTTTACATATGAAATCTGCATAATCAATAGCATAATATAATTTTTTAATTAAAAAAAAAAACAATACATCAGTTCGATACTTACTCTAACTCTAGCCTCAGTAAGGTTAGTCCACATTGCGATCTCTTCACGGGTAGACATGTCAGGGTAGCGGTTTCTCGCAAAAGTTGCCTCAAGTTCTTGAAGCTGTTGACTTGTAAAATGCGTCCGTTGTCTTCGCTGTCTTTTATTCTTTTTGTCCCCTTTGTCGTCTAAAGGTTCGTCGGGTCCCACACCAGGAGTTGTCGACTCAGTTTTTATTGTTGGTTCAGATGTTAACGGCCGATCTAAGGAATAATAAAATCTAATTAATTATTGTTATTATGAATTATCTTAAAGCTAATTATGTGAAGTTATACAAATATATGTATGTAAGTGTAATTTATTAATAAAAAAATTGTAATAGGAATAAAATAGATCTTATGTTTTGATCCACGGAAATGATATAATATAGCAAAAATTATACACGATTAAGAAAAAAACAATCTTCAATTATTAAGAAAAACCTAGAGTTATACCTAGCAAAACCTAACTAATCGATAATATCAATAACATATATAGACCGCAATAATTTGAACGCGTAACATCCGTAACGTGTTCGGGTTCGGTAAATGTCACATTGTCATGATAATTTTCAATAACGTCCAATCTCATTAATTCTGATTTTAATGTGCAACCACAAAACGTGTAAATTCAAGCTTGTTGAATACACTATTAATATACATTTTATTCCGCAATATATAATATGTCACAAATCTGTGATACGTCACTTAAAGCTAAAGCTGGTCGTAATAAACTCAAGTGTTGCCACAGGATAAAAATAATTTGAGCTTACAAATAAAAAATATTGAATCATGACCGACGGTAGCTCGCTGCTAATACGCGGGATTAGGCGCGGGCGCACCCAACTTTTACGACGCAGCTGTAAATTCGTTGTTCTCAATGATCGACGTCACAGCGTAAAATAATTTATGATGTAGACGATAAATTTTTCTATGTTGTCTAATAATATAATGACAAATAGATAGTACGTCTATGAATAGTGGAAACAATTGAATATAGTAAGTTGAGATAGATACTGCAAACAGTAATAATTCTCAACATTAATTTGTAATTAATATATTAATAATTTTAAAAGACATCTAATATAAAAAAATAGAATGTAGATAACTGTTATATAATTAAAAATACACAACCGGATTCTATATTTAATATCATGAAAACCAATATATGTATCAGTAGATAAATTAATTTGACAAATTGGTGAACATATTTTAAGGGTAATTATGTTCGACCAAATGTCAGGTAAACAGCGTAACTGTGCCGAGTGTGAGGGGACAAGTGATAGGAGTTATTACATCAATACGTTACTGATAACGTGATCGCAATCAACGAATATTGGTTTAGTCGAAATCCCTGTGTCAATGAACCGCTTGCATGCTATAATTACTCTCTGGCTTAGCCTCGAACTGGGTTAATGTTACATTACAGACGATATAGGTAAAGGTAAATATGAAAAAATATTAATCTATGAAGTAGGAATTTAAGACGTTTGGTTATTTAAAATGTTGATGATATCGTTTTTTTATTTTAGAGTTAAACTTTATATTTGATTCTTATGTAATTTAAATAAAATAACCTCTCAGAGTTTTATTTTTGATTGGCAATAACTTTTTATTGATTTGGTAAAACGATCACTAAAAAATAATAATAAAGTGTCGAACTTAGATCATTTTCAAGACTACGTACTTAAGCTTTTAGAAACAATTATTTAAGAAATGACATGTAAAAACTGAAGATTGTGAAGTTACATAATTGATACTGTACCCAATACATTATATAAGTACTTTATTTTTAAATTCATATCGCAACTTTTTGTTGAATTTTCTCAAGGTTTAAATTACCGTAAGAGATAAGTTTATTATAAGAATTTTCAAGTGTTTTGTTTTATTGGCATATACAAGTATCCGTAGGTATCTAAAATATTCTTATAAAAATGAAAAATATTAAAGAAACAACAGACATGGAACTATAGAACTACTTATAAGAAGCACGTCTTTAGTTCCTTTAATAAGCTTAAGCCTTATTTAACTTTCAATGAAATAAAAAAGGATTTCTCTCTGAGCTGCACTTTTCTCGCGTAGCTGGCTAGACAGAGAGAAAAACAATGCATTCTTCACTTTCGGTCTGAATTTCAGATATGCGTGTCGGTAGCGGTACTCATCACCGCACTTTGTCTCTACAAAGCAGACAAAGGAAAATAACTTGAATCTGAAAGTGGAAGAATATACTATACGCAGTATATAAATATACTATACGTGGTATTTATACTATAAAATAATTAAGACAAAGTACGGCGTTAAATTCCGCCTTCGAACAGAAAGTCTCTCTCGTCCCGTACACAGGAAAAAGTGTAAAACTAAAAGAAGCTACACTGTAGAATACATGTATCTACTCGTAAATATCTATTATTTGTTTGAAAAAATCAATTCGTGTGGTTTTAATATCGGTATTAAATTAGGTAGGTATTGTGATAAACATTTATTTATCTTCATACAAACTGTTTTCATTCGTAATTTTATATTATAATCGGATTAGCTTTAGCGACATTATTGCGGCCCGCTATCTTGATTGAAGACTAATAATTAACTTACAACTATTAATTTATATAATGTTAAGATATAATATAGGAGTTTATATATCAATTAAAGATTACATTTTACAGTATATAACGGGCATTATATGACATATTATTTTTTTAGTTTGATCAAATTTGTTTGTAAAAATATAAACAGAATTCATGACAAAAAATATTAATATCGTGTCAAATCTTACATTAAATTGTTGTATGGAATTAAAATACAGTATAGATGCTTATATAAAATACTTTGTGAATTTTAGTAGAGTCAGTAGGAGTCAGTTCAGTTACATGAAGTAGTGTAAATCGATCTATCAAAGTATTGGGTTACGCTTCCAATTTAATATGCAATATATTTAAGAAAGCGTAAAATTGGTCAAAAATCAATTAAGTTCTCTTTTTGATTACGCAATAATACAAACATAGGACGAAAATAAAATGTGAAGTATTTCGATTTTTTATCAATATTTTTTAAATATATAAAATTATATTACAAATAAATACAAGTAATTGTATGTAAAATGTTGAAAATTAGAACAAGATAAGTATAAACACCTCAATTTACTAATTGACTCAGACCACGAGTGATGCATCAAAGTTATCTTGTTTATAACCAGGGTTGAAACACGATACTAACACTGTCACGAGTACATTAGCAAATGTTTAATATGTATAGAATGGGCTAAGAATACGATCAAATTATAATTAATTTAAAATATAATAAACGAATATCAAGCTGGTTATTTAGGGAGAGTCTAGCATCAAGATACTCCGTTCTCTACTTTTCACCCGAAATTGAGACGTTGCATGTTGAGTGGCGAAAGTCAACGCAGCATTTTGTGACAACAGAGTGAAAAAATAAAAATGAATTGTTTTTATTTAATTCAATCATTCCTCATTATGGGAATTAAACCAACAACAAATCGCATTTAAATTGACTCATTGTGACTCGGCCAGCAAAGAGGCCATCTATTTGCTTAAAAATAATAAAATTACGCTAAATTTATATATTACATGTATTCCGAACAACCAATCTATTTTATTTAACCCTCTTTTTTAATATATAAAACAAAAACCAAGCAAGTAGGTATATTAAAATAATCAATCTGTGGACAAAGTCGTTGGTGTGTAATGAACAAGCTAGGATTAAGGTTTCAGTTTGGGCAGGACGCTACCGCTTGCATTCTCGCGCGCGATTACGATATCGATACGACGATACGGCAGATAGTGCTATCGTCGATATGCTTTGAGCGCCCGCCGACCCATCCATCATTCAAAACAACCTTTGCGTTGCCGACGACATACTAAGGTAAATAGCGCAGTTAACATGTGTTTCGATATCGGTACACGATGCCACTTCACGCCCGACACTCGATTCTGATAACACATTTCCTTTAATGTTGCTTTCAAGTTATGTAATAAGTGTTCCTTGATGACACTTACTCAAATAGTTCTGGATGTTGAGAGTTCTTATCTAAGACTAACTATTAGTTGCATTTATTTCTATTGTGATATACGTTGGACTTGTTATGTGTCATAAAAGAAAAGCTTTTTTGAAAACTTATATTTTGAAATAGCAACTAATTAGAAGTATCCGAATTATCAATGTCTACAAATTTTAATAAATAAATTAAAAATAACAAATGAAGTTATTTAAATGTAATAACAATTTTAGTAATAATAACAGCTAGTCATGTGACAATTATCAACGATACCACAGAAAACGATGAATACGCTACGTTAAATATATTTAAAGTCTTAATTTTATGACTTGTATTTATGTATGTGATCTTATAATCTAATACATAAATATAATATTTTTACGATAGTCAAATAAGAAAAAACATTTTAAAGTTTTTCTCGCTAACATAACCGACAAGGGTTTCAAGTTTATGCTATATATGTTAAAATACATATTGTATTGTTTTGTACACGTGTTTAAATTTTCAAGCAAACCGGAAAGCAAAAATAAATCATTATGATTTATTGCTAATAAAACGTTTAAAAATTATACATTTATAAAAAAAATATATTTTTAAAGTTGAATGCTAAATTATGTAATTATTTTGGATATAATTATTTTAAATTATGAAAATACAAAGGAATTTATATGTAAAAGATAGTTACTGTCATCTGTGAGCTTACGGTCGCGTCGAGGTCTCGGCGGCGCATACAGCGACTGCTCCACCCCAGAGCCGCCAGACGCCAGCGATGAATGCCCGCTATCTCTAAACTCGCCAGTTTCTGCCCATACTGTAAAAAAATGACGTTATAACACTTAAAACTTCAAAATAAACATATTAAGCTTTAAAAAAAACGCAGGTTCACGCTTTTTCCACATAGCAGGGTCCTCCACTTTCCGCCCGAAAATCCAAACTTTATAGAAATTTAGTAAACTTCAGTTGTTTCTTAAAAATAGTATGATATATATTATATTCGTTTTTAATATATACAGTAATAATAATAGTAATAGCGAATTTTATAGTATTCGCTAATAATACTCCAAAAATATGTACAAATAAATACTTTACGTATAAAATACTTTATGCGCTTATTATTTTGTTAATAAATATAAAAAATGGTATGCTAATAATTTGAAGGGAACAATAATAAAACAATATTAACAGAGAAAAATCAATATTAACAAAATACATTACAGTAGTAGGATACATGATGTTTGATTATATAAAGATAGGAAGGAATACAGTGTGATGCTAATATTAGACTTGAAATACAAAAATTGCATAAAGCCTGACATAAAATGAAATAAATGTACGATTACTTTAATAAACTTTAATAACTTTTTAATTTCCCCAAAGTGTTATTTTTATTTTTACGTAAAATTACACAATGAAACGCCACAATTCCCCAATTTCAGTCGATTTCATCAATTGTATCTTTCAAATGTTAATCTTGAAACAAACATCTTTATAGTGACAGCATAATTCCATTGTTTTGGGTAAAGTCACGAACCGACGATCGACAACATTGAAAACTGCTCATAATTAAAATACAAAACGCAATGTAAACTGACAACTGAGACTTTTTCTTGTCAACTTTTTGAGAAAGAATTTTTGAAGCCTGTACTAATTTAAAATTAATTGGACAGATCTTGAACACGCTATTATTTTTAAATGTACCTATCGTATTTGCGAAAACCACTGAAATCAAAACAATTATTTCTTCATTGCTTGTTTTATTGTTTTATAAAAACGTTTTTAGACATTGAATCATTATTTTTCTTGTCTAGCGTATGTTGCTAGTGTAATATTTACTTGCAGTCCACTATTTATAAACATAGGTAAGTAGTGAATGAAAGTGAATGAAGAGTAAATAAAAAAATATTTTAAAGTAATAAGCATTATGAAAAGTATTTTTTCCGTTATAATATAATATGGATATGTGCAATTATAATAAGCCAAACAATAACGGATAGTGTTAATTGTCCCACATCTTATCACATCACAACTAGAACAAACGTCGGATCGCACAAACGTACAGACGACTCGTTCAAATAAATTTTATGTTTGCTGCTTTGATAACGACTGATAAGGGCCTTCATTGTTTTATTGGGGTTGTAAAATGCCTCGGTTACAACAGACTGCTGACATTCGTAAGTAAAAGTGGTTAAACATTAATTACTGTTTCAGCAACATTTTTTAAAATATCGCATATTACTGAAAAATACAAATTGAAAAATAAAACCGGGACTATCGGTCCTATTGTAAGCTTTTACAATAGGATCTCAAAAAACGTCCAGGAGTGTTCTATATTACAATCAAAAAAATGTGGAAAGACGTTTGTATGTTAAAAGTGCCCCTCACTCCCATACCATACTTTAAAAATTTAGTGGTACCATAACTTTAAAAATTAAAAAAAAAAGTCCTGCCGAGTTTCTTGCGCCGGTTCTTTTCAGTTCGAAGGAATTTAACTTTAGTGAACCGGTGGTAAATTGTTTGACGTTCTAAAATGAAGCATGTAACTTCTTATTTTGAATAAATTGTTTTAACTTTGACTTTGGTGTTTTTATTTTGATAAAAGGTAATTCCAGTTCATTAATAAAAAAACATGTCTTAAGATTAAAGAATTACTAAAAACTAGCAGACATGGAGTATTTTCGCCGCTGATAATTAGTGTGATATCAGTAAGGAAAAACCGTACAAGCGCATTCTGCTCTGACTTATTGGTGAATATTAATCACCTGTTTAATCCGATAAAAGAATTAGTTGTTGTTTATAACGGAAAGAAATAGTGAGATAATTATGATAAGATGGCAGGAAACTTTAAAGTCTTTTGATGCCTTTTATAAGCCCGACCCATTGACATACAAGATACGCATTGCCTTAGCTTTATAAAAAAGCGTTTGTCAAACATAGTGTGGTGTGTAATAATTATTTTAATAATTGAATGTATTTTTGATACTAATTAAAAAAAGTTCATTTTATTTTTGAAAAGCGCAACCGTTAAGTTCCTAACCGGCTCTTCTCAGCCGATCGATGATTCAAAAGTGCTTACAAAAATCGATTTAAATGAAGGACATTTTGAATTAGAATTTGCTTTATTACTATAAAAAATATTATATATTTGTTTTTGCACTACTTCTCTATATGAACTTTAATTATAGAAAATCTCATATTTGACTGCCTGGTTCAAATTTACAAGGCAGGAAACACCAACAATTTTTATATATATTTCCCTTCTAAATTTGGCCATAATAAAACAATGAATTGCTAAAAATGGTATTATTTTTGATCGCGACTGTACTGACTTGTCTTATGTATACTATTACACATTGTACGGATAACAATACTACACTTATTATGCGTAATTAGCATTTATAATGAATAAACAATTAAAACAGGATAAAAAGCCAACATTATATTTTATTCAAAAATGTTCAATGTCATGGAACATGGAATATCATGGAATGTAATGGATTAATAAATTATGTGCTTAAAATATTTTTTTCATCTATATGTCAAAGACGATATCCCGAAATTACTACGGCGCCAGATATGAAATTTTACATTTTAAGTTGAGGGCTATAACTCGTTTAGAAGAGAACGTTGTGTCAAAAGCACTTCGATCTGCATGCACTGTTTGCTCAAGTCCGAGACATTGCGTGAAGAATGACGAAACTGTGTCCCTAACTTTGTTTTATAACCAAAACATAAAAATGAAAATTGTTTAAATATATACATTCTATAATCATAATACAATCGCATACCGTTTCATTATATTAATTGTTTAGGATATCGTGGCGCAATTTATAAGATCTCTTGACACGATGATAGTGAGTGATCAGATACTAATTCAACGCCTGGCGTTGAATTAGGTCTTAAAATTGCACAGAATGTGAAGAACGAAGTATTTTAAAATGTTTTCGTTGCTGCAGCTAGTTATATACGTAAGAGCGTGATGGTATTAAGTTTAAAGTTGAATTAATATATTTAATAAGAAGTTTCATACATTTACATTTTACATTACACATATAATATTATCATCTTAACGTCATCTTATATTTCATATCGTCAAATATTCCACGTTGTTATAAATCGTCAAGCTAAAAGTGTAAAAAGCATGAACAGAAATGTCGTATTTACTAAAGGCAGATAGCCTCGCAGCAAACACAGATAAGTACTTTTAATTTATGATCTTGGCCCTGAATGCTGAGCGTAAAACAAGGAATTTTAATGTAACCGAAAAATTTTCAAGTATATTCTTTCGAGATTCGGTTTGTGAAACATGTATTTTAAAAACAAAATGTGGATGAAAGGATTTCTTTCAACAAAACAATCAAAATTTAGCAAAATATTTTTTATTGCACAGTATCTAATGACTCATAACTATTTTCTCCACACGAAGCCCATTTTAGAGATATAGAGTGTTGAGTGTTTGACACTTTATATTTAGAACGACGAAATTCTGTATTATAATTATCTTATATTGCTGGTGATAGCAAAACAAATAGTCCCAATTTATATCCAGACATCTTCGTAACAGTAGTCGCTTATTATTAATATGCTCAAGATAAATTTTGTTCAAAATTATTCACTTCACTGATTAACAATAGCCAATAAATTAAAGTGACTGCTGAGCTCACGTAAACAAGAACTATCAAATATTGCTTATAGTAGTGAGATATCTCATTTGTATTATTATAACACTGTACTGATGTTGACAGCATGACGGTGTAACAAATGTGCACGCTTAAGTGATATTAATAATTGTATATATGTATATGAGGCTATCGTAACGTAGTGGGACAGTTTCTAATTATAAAGGAGATGTTAGTGGGTTCAATTCCGATCCGGGGAAGTGATTGTATTTAATTCATTTTCTATTTCCTCCATGAAAAAACAAAGGACGGCGTTGAGTTCTGTCTCTAAACACCTAATATCCCGATTTCAGGCGGAACATGCAGAACGAGATTTTTTGATATTCGGCTTTTTCTGCCTATCTTAGTATGTAGGAACATCGAGCTAGCGTATAAGCTATTTAAATACACAATGTGACTCTATTCTGTTATCGCTACTGTTATTATATTTGTTTAATTTATTTATAAGATTATTTTTGTGATTTATATGTTTTTGTCTACATAGACTATTTGAAAAGCAGTTTACCAAATTTCAATTTAGTTAAACGGTTTGTACCTACTTATAAACACTTACAGACGATAACTTGTCCGAGTAATAAAGTGGTATTTTCTGGTATAAAAAATATATTACATTTTTAATTATTATCCCATGCTAGGATTTTTTTTGTAATTAAAGTAATGTACCTTTCACTGTAGCTTTACTTAATTGTAATAAAATTATAAATAAACTGGAAACTTTAATACGTACGTACGAAAACCGTAATCCGCAAATGAAAATTAAAATAGTTAATTTTATAAATATGTTTTTTAAACTTTTACAAAACAGTCTTATCTATCAATTTTTCCCTAACCTTTTAATATTATACATACATATAATCTACATAATAAATAATAATTACTCAATAATGAAATAGATCAAGCTTAATAAAATATTTAACCACAACGTCCTCTTATATATAACACACTGTGTTCTAAGTACTCTAGTGCACTTAAATCAACCTGCTTCCAAAGCCCATTACAATCAAATCAAACAGGCCTACTTATCTAAATGAGATCGAAACAAATAGCTGTTAATCTCAGTACAGTGGACCACCGAGCCGGTGTCTGCTTAATGCCATAATCCTGATGCGGAAGGGCAGGCACTTCCGACACTTGTTTGCTCAATACAAACGTCCCTACCATTTTAGAGATCCTTAAACGTAAAAGATTTTGTTTTCTTTATGTTTAATTGTTATTGTACATAAATTATTGGATTAATTGTCACTATTTTAATTATTTAAATAATATATTTATATATGCATACAATAGTTAAAAGCCATAGTGGTGCAATCGGACAGCGTCTGACTGTAAACACGATTAGTTGCGGGTTCGATTTCCACTATGGAGAATGATTCAATTTAATTTATTTACATTTTGCCAGCTCTTTGCTCAGCCTTTGTCATAACAAAGCTCAACATTGAGTTCCACCATTCGATACTCAATGATATCTGACAATTTCGGATAAAAAGTGAAGAACAGAGTGCCTTAACACTAAGTTCTCTCCAATTACCTTGCTATTCGGGAAGCGTCGTGAAACTGGTCTTAACTGGTAATTGTTCGTTAGTTTTAAAGGATAAAACAGTAAGAATTAAAATAAAGTTTTGATAAGCATATCAACTACTCCAAAGATTTCGAGAAGAGTTATTTATTAGAGAAATCAATTAAACGAAAACTATATATTTTTGTTGTTTTCGGTTCTTATTCGTCATATCAGTATAGGTGTGACTCGAAATTTATTCGGATAAATTGAATATCGGGAAATAGTCTTTTGCTACCCCTATAATAAACGCGAAACTAAATTTTCAACTTTCCACGCCCGGTACTTTTGCAGTAGGTAGGTACGTCGCGCGTCGTGTATCACTCAGTGAATTATAAAAGCTTTTTTAATATTTTTATTTGACTTGAAAAGACCGTTACAGGTTACTCGTATATAAAACCATTACATGAATACCAATGCATTCCATCGTTTAAGAAATTTTACAACATTAAACTTATAAATTTAAAACATTTAATTTAAGAAATTTTACAACATTAAATAATAAAGTATGTATTTATATGCATGTGTACGTACATATATGATGTACATAGTACCTATACTTTTGACTGTGAAATTCTTTAAGTCTTTTTTTTTACAAAAACTTATTAATTTATACGCTTGATAAACTTCACATTTTATTAAGCAATGTATACTAAAATTTATATGACTTTAAAATAATAACATCTTAATAAATTTAGCACACTTTGTGGTGAGCCCGTACTTCATTTTAGTAAAAAAATATAATCTTATATAAATCACAGCCATAAATGCATTTGTCATACATAATAATAGCTAGTTAGTCCTACTATATCCGAATCATAAAAATCGTATAACCAAGTAATAACACTTGTATACGATAAAGATATCGAATGCTACTGATTAGTGTGCGGTAGGCACGTCTCGGCGGTACCTGTGCGATATCTGCCCGACCAATGATATCGCAGCGCGAATTATCGCCCGAATTAATGGCGTGTGAGTTATAAATGGCCGGCGGATTAGGGTCGATCCATTTTATTCCTATTTTACCTACTGGAAAGAGCCTTCATTGAAAATGAACACAAATTCGCGGGAGCATCCGCTAATTCTCCTCCGTTCGCTTCTTTCCCCGTGCGTCGCCCCATACGCCTGTTTCACTCTGACGACTTTTATGAGCCGTAATTCATCATCATTTTGCGGTTTGATGACTCTGTATTCAAACTAAAACATCTTTCATTTCACGTAAATTCTACATTAACTAAGATTCAACCCCTTTTAACATGTATCGAAAGATATAAAACAAAACAGCTTTGCATTAGATAGATATATTTATATAAAATACTGTTTATCTTTATATACCAAGTTGGGTAAATAACTTTCTTGAAAAAGTAACAAGACATTGTTTGAAAGTCTTCAGACATGCTCAATTAGTATTCCAAATAGCCGCCAACATATCGTACACATAAATGTAAAGAGTGGACCGTTCGGGAGGCACGAACCTCGCATTACTTTGGCGCTGCAAACTTTTGCATTTCCAACTTCAATCTTAACATGTTTAATATAAGTGCCACAGTTGCGAGAGATACTTTGAAAGTTCGTATCAAACTCGGTTTCTATTTCACCCAAGCAATAACCGTCTTACTGCTCCAGCTAGTAGGTTCAAAGTGATGAAGTCGCACCAATCGGCAACGAGTGCGGGACTTTGAGGCTTAGAGTAATTGTAATAAAGCGGAGTGCACCAGTTATGGGACGTGAGAGGTTCTAGACCAAATCCCAAGTAAGCTGTAACTTCCTTTTGGATTTTCGGAAGCCATTTATCAGTCTGATGTGGGCGTCTGGAAATTTTTCATGTTTCGTTATTTTAGAGAGACTCGACATATACGCTCGGTAAGTTTGGAATAATGAATGCCTAATATTGCAATAGCAGTAGTTCAAGGTCGGTCTTTAGGTAAAAGAACAGTAAGAATTTGTAACATGTAGTAAAACATATCCTCTTTAAAACATTAATTACATACACAGTATGATAATAAA
>JAHESG010000091.1:0-25001 GCA_019049465.1 Dryas iulia moderata | reverse complement strand
CTCAAATCCGGCCAATAGATGAGCCAAGAAAGAATTAACATATATACAGACATTGAGAATTTCAAATTTGTAATATTAGTAGGGATTAGTAGATTTTCTGATCTAGTTAAGCAAAACATAAATTTCAGTTCCATTAAAAATCGTGATAATCCCAGAAACTGTGGAACAGTGTAATTAAATCACTAGGTAGGCAGAGAGAATTTAAAAAAAATAAATAGAGCAACGTAAAAGTATTATACCAATATATAGTTACCATACCAAGTAGTTCTAAAAGTTGAAAAAGGCATTTAGTAAACGTATAAAAATTTGAACACAGCGGGATTCGAAACCGCGCCTCCGGAATACTGTTCAGTTTTAAAAGTTTATAATTTTTGTAGAGTCGTTCACAACTAAAAAGTCAAATTGAAAAAAATGGAGCTTAAAGTATAAGAAATTCTCAGAGTTTAAATTTCTAAATATCAACGGCATCTGTTAAATAAAAAAAACTATACCTTGGTAATGGATACAGGTGCACCTTCTCTAATCACTACATTGAAAGCCTCATCATTTGTAGTTTGGTAAATAATCGGCAGATGTCGTTAATTTTTATTTTTGTTTCCTCTAGGATTTTAAATGTAGCTTGTAAGTGAATGTATCATAACTAAAACGTTTTTAACCAATATACTAAGGATGACATGAATAATGTAGCCAAAAATATATAGTAAATCCCTAACTATGGTAGAGAGATGTATCTGCTCATTTCATTTCAATATTCTTTTAGTACACCCATGTCCAAGACTAAAGGTTTATAAAATAACAGATATAAAAATAATGTTCATCATTAATCGTTTCAGTTAAAAGTTACCGTTTAAATAAATAAATCGAAAATTCATAGCTACAGCAAAAAAAGTGAGAAAAAAATCTGCTCTATATTACAATATTTTAATAAAGTGAGTAAATTTGATAGAAAAATATAATAAACAGCAACGTCATTACAATTACGTCAATTTATTGACATAAAAGTAAAAAACCTTTCGCTTAATTTGCGTGTCGCTTTCCTACATATATATTTCACGTATATTGCAATATTACAAACTTCTATTCGACTATGTCCTGCATGAAGAAAGTAAGCCTGAAATGACATAGGTTTATTCCACTATATTTATAAGTACATCTATTTTGATCGAGTGTTATTCAGGAGCTGATACAATACAAATGTAGGTGAGTGTTAGAAGGGACTTTAAATAGGAGCTAGGTACGGTCTGTTCCATTCATCGACGAGGCGCAGACAGCGCGGGGCGGCCGCGCGGGGGGAGGCTCCCAGATTCCAGCTAGCCTAGTACCTCCGCGGTCGCGCCACGGGACTATCCGTGTTCCTTACTCATATAAAATTACTTATTTTGATGAAATAAAAGCTTAAATTGTATTACAGTGATATTCGTGCTGATTGATATCGTGGTGGACTCGTTATGCTAGTGTGGTGTTACGTGTGCTAAGTTGGATCTACCTCTAAAATAAGGTACTTTTACTTCGATAACTCTATTTATACTATTTTTGTTATCCTTTTTTCTAATAGGTATACGTATATATTGGTTATTAGAGAATAGATGTGTAAATTTTAGAATGAATACATATGGTTTTATGATGCGAGACTTCTTCGTCTTTGAAATAAACAATATAATCATTACAGTAAGGAAAAATCGATACAGGGTTTGATTGCATCTGCGTGTGTCAAGAAACTGTTTCTAAAGCAATTATATGTGCATTAGCTAAAAGATGTTGTCCACACTGACGTGGTGAAAAATTTCATGGTCATTTGAGTGGGCGGCAGGTTCAGTTTCAGGCGCTCAGCGCGGGTAGGGTCGCGGGCGGGCGTGGGCGCACTCGCGCAGCCTCCCTGTATTGATCGCTCTCTCGTACTTGCACGGTAAATATTGCCATAATAAACTTATTTTAGATTTCTCATTATTTCTTGTATTATACTATCAAGTGAACAGAGTGCGTTTGTGTGAATGTCTACAACACTTCAGTGATCCACGTAGGCTTCGGATGGCAGTCCCTCAATGACCATTAGAGGTGAATAGACAAGCCTTCATGTCACTTGTGCTAAAAATAGCATTTATGTAAGCTGACTATATTCTGCTGCTTTTAAATGTAAATTTGCCGAGCAATATTTATAGTATATTATAAAAATTTGAAAGGTAGAACATTTTTAGTAGACTCTTTTTGAATGTATTGCTAGTTATTAAAGTACGTTGACGTTCTTAGAATATTAAAATAATCATTATTTTTTTTCAAAAAAGCAGTATTTTTAATGCCTTTGCCGTATGAATATTCTTCATATCCTAATAGTTCTTGATTTTACATTTTGCAAAGGTTGGCAGATATATGATTTGTTATCAAAAATGAGGGATAATTTTTAGTTCTTTTTGGTTCAATTATGAAGATTTACAATGGAAATGTAACCTTAATCTAATCTTAGACATTAAGTACCTAAATTATATCAATCAGATTTAATCGGAAGCTACCAAACCTTATTATATTGCTTTTTAAATATTTTGCTAATTTTATACAAATTTATAAAACAAAAAATTTCAAATTCAAATAATTAACACTGCGTTAGGTGTTAGTTGTCTGTATGGGCGGTAGTCCCTTTTCGATTTTATACTCAAGAATTAAAATAGATTATCTATTAAAAATACTTAATAATAATAGATATTACGCTACATATCAATTAAAGCATATAATATATTTATATATCTTTGTGTATCTGTTTGCTTTATATATGTTACTATAACGCTTTAGATAATTTACTATTAAGTCTGATTAAACTGCTTCAATACGTGATAATAATAATAATAATATTATCTACATATGACATATTGCACTATTTATCTTAGTGTTTTTCGCTTAATAAGACGGATGTAGGAAAACCCAAGTAAAGCTTTAACACGGCGTAATGCGCGTCGCGGTGCGTGAATGGATCGTGTTCAACAAGTAGTTACGGCGCGGCCACGTCGCGCATGCCTTAACATAATCCAATACAATTGCCAATTTTCAATATGGCCGCGTCTATTAAGAGATTTCAATCAAATCTTTAATTATTATTACTCATTATCCACTGCAAAATGCAGGATTTTTGCGAAAAATAACCGAATTGCAATATGTAGGTATTGTAGTGTTGACAATATAATCATGTTAAACCAATATAGCTCAGTACTTTTATGAATTATGAATGAATCTATTCTATTTATAAAATAGACTTGACATAACATTTTACAGATAATGTATGTAAATAAGTTCATATATATTTATGCCAATGAAACTATAAGTGCGTGTACTCGTGTGGATAAGGTGATTCACACAGCTTCGCTGTTATTATTGTAGATAACGTCCGTTTTGCTAACGGAATTTTTTGACTTATTATAATTTGTGTCAAATTATATTGTGTAGATACTAGAAGTGAAGGACGTGTCTGACTGCAAGCAATTTGGAGCCCACTGTAGGCAATGTTACATTTCAATTGTTTTCGTAGTTCCGGTTACAGGATTAACAATTCCGCCGTTAAATGAACCAAGATTAAAGAACGGATTTACTTAGATCACTCTTAAATTATTTGATAATCAGGAAAACGTAAAACTTCAGTCTGTGGATACACTTTACCGCTTCAACCAGATTAGAAAGCATTATTACAAGATAAATATTTTTACGATGTTTAACATATATTTTATCTTTCATTCACATTTCAGGATAGTGGGTAGTGGATAGCGTAGGCGAGCCATGCTGCAGCCGCTGAGGGTGATAACTCGCACGGACCCGGCGCAGGTCACTTAATTATATACCATCTGCGCTTTGGCCGACGCCGTCAACATGCCGGCCGTGCTGGTCTTTATCTTATATTCAACGATTTTCTGGCTAAGTAGTAAGTTCAATCATAATTTATAAAGTTATAACTTATAGCTATAACTTATTTATTTAGTTATAACTTATTGCTTAAATAATATTTCTTTTGGATCAGTTGTAGCAGATGACACGATTGCAACTCGGCCGGTCGGCAATGGCACTGCGGAAGCACCGGATACCCGCTCTGCAATTGGCAGAGTGCCGCCTTATCAGCCGCCGGTCGTCGGTGTTGCGGGCATGCAGGTGCCTGGATTCCGACCTCACAGCCCTTATACAAGAGTGGATGCCTGGCATCGTGAGTATTAACTTTTATACATAAAATTCAGTAAAATATAATTTTATTCACGTTTAAATACATATAATGTTTTACATTTTATAACCTCTTGTTTTTTAATAGCAAATGGCCGCATCCACCTCAACTCTAAAGGATCTTACGTAGTCGCTGACGACATTGAAGATGACGAAGAAGATGGAGGGTGTCCCTTTCCATGTTCTAAGGAGTTCTTCTCTTGTCAGGTAAATATATTTATTTGAAAAATGGCATTGGAATAACTACGCCTATATATAGAAGGCAATACCATAAAATTTAATGATTATTTTATTTACAGGCGTCTTGTAAGTGCATAAAAATGGAACAACGCTGCGATAGTATAGTGGACTGTGTAGATGCGGAAGACGAAGCTGGTTGCACACCGTCGTGTGACGAAAACAAGAACCGAACCATATGTCCTACTACCAGCGTTTGTATTGCTCGCGAATGGATCTGTGACGGTGATAACGACTGTGGGGACTTCTTTGACGAAACTCACTGTGGTAAGCTTATGTGCTTTATCTGAATAATATCTGGTTCTAAAACCCCGATATTTCGAACACTTTACAGTAGTCCGTGGTCACAGGTCACCACGTGTTCAGACTGAGATGGCATTCGTCTGTCAGTTGATACATTATTATATCAAACTACCGTCAACGATTTCTTATATGCCTCGCAATGCCTGCCCTGATTCTTGTAAAATGACTGTATCATGCCCTCTGGTGTGGTGGTTTTGAGACTTCAAAATTTTAGAATTGTATTTCATATGAATTCTTTATTAAAATTTTATTTTAGTATTATATTTAGTTTTATTCTGCCTATGTTTAATATACATACATACGACTTGGCATACATGCGACAAAGTTTAAAGAAGGTTATCTACCTTATTCTTAATACCATATGCTTAGTATTATTATTATTTTAAGAATTTAACGGTAATCTATGATTAAAGTAATAAAAAATATCTATAGGCGGAACAAACTGCACGGCAGAGCAGTTTCAATGTGCTAACGGGTTATGCATCCATAACGAGTGGCTTTGTGATGGCGACAACGACTGCCGCGACAACTCCGATGAAGTAAACTGCACCAAGGGCAAGTAAGTAAAATTTTGCTTCTGGCACTTACTATTTATTATATTTTTTAATTAAATGACATTAAAAATGAATTTGCTACATGAAAGGATTAATTTTCAATGACTTGATTGAACTTATACATGATATATTGTGCCTAAATGTAAAATATGAGTGGGAACACAATCGCTAACTTGGATTATATATGTGGTTTATGTATAGAATTCAAAGTTAGGCAGTAATTGATGCTAGTGGTTTACAAATGGATAAGATGTTTTCTAACAGTTATATTGTATAAAAAGCTTCTAGTGACGATCCTTTTGGCAAAACCACTTAAGCTAAGACCTATTAAAATAATTTCAAAAATCAATACCGATAAACACTTTTCGCTTCTAGCAATAGCTATCCCTATAAAATTTCAAAACATCATTTAATTGAACAAACAAAGCGTAAGCACCCGTTCAAATTGCATATAATAGTTCGCTCCCTTACTTCCTCGAATCGAATCCCCTCATGACTAAGACTAAGGCCACCATTATTTTGTCATATAGAACACTTATTAAAAATGTATACTTTATTTTTATAATTATTATAAAAGATCTCAATACTGACGACTCTCTCAATGTATCAGATAGGAAATAAGATTCACAAGAAACATCATAAAAAATATTTCAGCTTACATTCTCCATTTAAGACTACTTCTAAGACTTCTATCATGTACATATTAGTAAATGTGTGTAAATAAACTAATTAAAACTGTAATTTAGTACTTTCAATACAATAATTACAAAATAGCTTAAAATTTTCCTTAAAAGTGATTTTCCTTATCATGGTAGTGTTTGTAAGTATTTTGAAAATATCGTATGATCATCAGTTTCCGAGACGTGTGTGTATTTGCGAGGCAAGTCCTAAGCTCTTATTATGAGTTCCTCTTCCTGCTATACGGAACAGGCATTCGGTGAATCCATGGGATATTAAAGTGCTTCGTCTCTAGATCTATGTGCATATGTGTTATTCTTAAAGCATTGTGTGCACATAATATACAGAGTACTTCATTTTTTTGGATTTTTAGTAAGACATCTATAAAAATAAATAAAATTAGAAAGATCGGAGAGAAATAATCGCTTCATACTAAATGCTTTGCTACATATATTTATGCACCGGACTTATACATTTTTTATTATTTAGTCTGTCTATCTGATTCTTCGGCTAATCTCTGAAATAGCAGGACTGATTTTAAGATAACTTATGTATTAAGAAGTAACTTGGCTACTTTTTTTTAAGAACTATAAGTTTTATGTTGCTTATTGATAGGAAGGTGTTTAGCAGGCTCATTGTTTTTATCGATTTTATTAATCGTTTTATCTAGTTTATTTAATAAATGTTTTAGTGCGTTAAATATGTGAAGCTGCAAATTAACATTAATTATTTCAAGTAATAATATAATTTAAGAACGTGAGTTCAAAGGAGAAATTGAATCCCTGACATCTGATCTCTGTTTACAATATAATAAAGAAATTATGTTATGTTAAAAATACGGGAAAAAGAATATACGTAAATAATAAATTACTTGTTTTGGACCACAGTCTTTTAATCTTATGTTATTTTGTATATTGATTGTGATACGTATAAATAATTATGACTAAGAAAGTGTTATATTACTAAATGTGAAAATAATAAAAATGACATGGTGTCGCAATATGTTAGAGTCGGATAGTAACGATGACTGTGGGTTTGATTCCCACTCCGAGAAGTGATTATGTATATTTCTATTTTCCAGCACTGGTATCGAAGACAATAAAAACAAAAAACAGTCTAGATTTCGAACAAAAAGAGGAGAAAGGACTCTTATTGCCCTCCTCTAAGCGTGAAGCCAAAGGGACTGATATCATTTCAATAATTCAAAAATATAATATTCATTTTATAATAAAAAATAAAGTAAATCATTTTTTAAATTACACAATAAAGAGTATCTGTTAAATATATTTCGTGGAAATCTCTTACCGTTCAATACGCTTGGTCTCCCTAGTCGCAATATATTCTATATTTACCTGCGACGTAACGATAGCCAACGATTGTAATTGAAAATAAAAATAAGTCAACAGATACGGTATACAGATAATTTACAGGAATACACTTGTATTTAACCATATCTATTCATGGTTTAGAAGCGGAATGTAAGATAGAAACTATATGTAAAGAATAGTACCTGACATATTTTATATAATATTTATATATTTACAAGAAATACTTAAACATTAAAAAGTCATTTAAAAATTTCAAGTTAAAATAAGGAAATAAATAAAATAAAAAAACGTCCTAATAGCAGGGATGAAATGAGTCCTGCAAATTGATGAATAGGACGATTTTGAACCAAACTTGTTATTTTTCGGAAAAATCAGCCAAGTTACTATGACATTTTTGTTCTATAAAGTTTTCATTTCAGTTATGCTATAAAGTTATGTAATTGTCGTAAACATATGGTAGAATTGACATTTTCATACAATGATTGGTTCTGACCAAAAACATGATCTGTATATGTAACCTATTGTTTTATGATATGATCATAAAATAATCGACATAGTGAGTACTCTCATAGCAGCTAATTAAGAAAGTCAAAATTTCAGTTTTATTTATTTATTTATAAATATATAATTCGTTACTAAAAGAGGGAAAAAACTGATTATTATTCCGTAAAAATATATATTTAAACTCAAATATTCTTTGCGTTTAAGTCGATGCGTTTAACAAAATTACTTAATAAATTAAAAAATATATATATTATAAAAATTATTTTTAAAAGTAATTTTTATAATATATATTTTTTATATATGTAAAAGCGTCCAACATTATAAATGAAAATCATATAGTAGGATAATTTAGTACCTACAAGTTTTTTATAATTTAACTTTTGTTAAGTAATTAATTTTATGTTTTAAAATGCTTGAACCTAAAAATAGCCTCATTATTCATGATTTATAAAGATTTATTTTAAAATAGGCCAAACGTTGTTTCAAAGAAGAAAGCGTTACTCATTTGCGATGTATTGATAATATGGTTGAATTCAGTTGGTCATTTATGAAATCGCCTATTCTACGTCATACACCACGCCATGTTTATTATGAACGTAATAGGTATATTATATAAAAAATTATGTGACGTAATAAAATATAATTTTCTTTTCGCTCAATTTCTATCAATTAATTGAAAAGGAGTAAATGACAAAACAAAATTGCAAGGTCTACTCAAGCTTGACTGACTTTTTGTTGTGTCACTAGCGCGGTTCTAGTGCTGCCCGAGAGATCAATAAGCGGCGTGGGAAGGAGCGGGGAAGTAGCGGCGCACGCGGGCAAGGGTGGTGCGATGGGGGAAGGGGGAGATTTGCCCGTTACCATGGTAACGCTCCCACGCGCAAGCCTGTGTCCCGTGAAGGAGACCCGATATATTCAACTTCCGTGGGCGACTCTTTGCAACCAAAACATTTTATACACTAATATCTTAATTCGATTAGCCCCAACGATATAGCTCGAAACATATCTGTTTACCAATTATGGGACAAAAATAGATCTGAGAATATTGCCGTCCTTATAAAATGTACTATCGATATTGCGCCTCCGCCTTGTATTGAATAAACGTGATACGTAGAACGCCTTCTATATTGGAGTCGCTGCAAGAAAATGAATTGCTGTTATATTTAACTTTTATAATAACCTTTGCTTAAAGGTTATTTTTTTAACGTTTTATGAAACACTTTAAATATATTTTATTAATATCGTAGATGAAGAATATTTATACACTAATATACTAATACATAGTCATTAATAATACAATTAGAATTACAATGATATTATAAGTATTTTTTGAAAAAGTCCATAAGTATTTACTAGATTTGCTAGTTTTCATTTGCTGTACGAAAATTTATTGCGTATATATAGTAATAGAGAAGGAAATAAAATTTTGTTTTTTTGTATATAATATATGTTATTGAAAAAAAAAAACTAAACAATTTTATAATATTTAAAAAAATGCCATACTTATGTAAACCTTATTTTACTACTTTAAAGAATAATGAAACTGTCCTTTAATTTTTAACTGAATCATAATGAAAATAAATATCATGTTTTTCATATGTGTGTACATAAAAAGGATTTTCTTTAACAATTTAAAATAATTTACTTTATTTTTTTATTGACTCTGTAGGTGGTTATACTGTTTTTTTAACTTTTAGGTGTAGAGAAAATCAATTTACCTGTGCATCTGGTGAATGCCTTGCTCTTCATTGGCGATGTGACAAAGAAGCTGACTGCCCTGACAACAGCGACGAAGCGGAGTGCCGTAAGATATTTAATTTTATATTTCATAATTTAAATGTACCTACAATAATTTTAAAATTGATTAATTTCGTATTTAACAAGAAACAAACAAATAGGCAAAATATAATAATGTATACTGTTTGTCTACAGCATTGGACCTTCTTGGATGTGGTGAAAATGAGATTCAATGTAACAATAAAAAATGTGTTCGAAAAGATTTTCAATGTGACGGTGACAATGATTGTGGTGATTGGACTGACGAAGACTCCTGTCCTATCATACCAGGGAGTTGCAATTCTGCTGAGTTTAAGTAAGTTTTTTTTTCATTATTTACATTACTTTTTTTGTGGCCAGTAGTGGCCCAGTGGCACAAGCGTGTGACTGTAAACGACTGGTTGTGGGTTCGATTCCCACTCGAGGAGTGGAAATATTTAATATTTCCATTTTCTTCGCTCTGGTGTCGAGGTGAAGCGCGGCGTTAAGTTCCGCCACTTAACACGCAATGCCTCCGAATTCGGCGGAAAGTGGGGAACGGAGTGTCTTAACACTAGGTTCCCTCTGCCTACCCTGCTGTGTGCGGGATATAACGTGAAGCAGAAGTTTTTTTTTTACATTACTTTTTATTATTTATACTCCAATTAGTGAAGATTAGAAAAAAGTACTATTTTATTTATTTTATAATATATATTTTAAAAGTTATCAATAAACAAAACATTATTATAGATGTAGCGACGGTAAATGCATCCCGGATCGTTGGCGCTGTGACTTGGAACGCGATTGTGCGGACGGTGACGACGAATTGAACTGCGAACCACATGGAATGCGCAACTGCACCGCGGACGAATACACCTGTGCAGATAGACGTTGCATATCGGTAAAAATAAATACTTGTTTTATTATTTATGTTTTTTTATTTAAATTTAAGCTTAAAGGAAAGCTATTGTATTTCTTTTTTAATATATAAATATTCTGAACATTTATAGAAAACCTGGCTGTGTGATGGTGTTCGTGACTGCACTAATGGTGAAGACGAAATGGACTGTCAAGTATTTTGCGAAGTCGACCAGTACATGTGCAAGTCTGCTTTTAACGACGCGTTTAGAAGTTGCGTGAATAGAAAACATGTTTGTGACGGCATGAAAGACTGTCCAAGGGAAGATGATGAAGAGAACTGCCCTATTAAGAGGAAGTGTGGTCCAGAAGATAAATGTGAAAAATTGTGCATTACTACTTACGATGGGTCTCCTGGCTGCGATTGTCCCTTAGGCTTCTTGTTATCACCTGATGGTATCAGGTACGTAAAAACACAAATAGACAGTATATATGTAATATATTTTCTACTAATCGAATAACATTTTTCATTTATGAAAATAATAATTATAGCCTGGGTGCAGGTAGGTTGTCTTTTTTGGATATGTGTAAAAATGTCTCTACAGAAACTATGAGAATTTACACATACGTTTTACTCTCGAACGTATGGCTTAGTGGTCTAAGAGCTTGGACAGTTTTGAAGAAGCCTGGGTTCGAGCCCCGGTACATTTAAATATTAAAACATTTACTAAATATTTTCATTTTTATTTAAAAGCTTTGTGTTTCTACTTATCGGTTTTAATACTGTAAATAATTTTATTGCTTTCAGTTGCCATGATGTTGATGAATGTATGTACGAACAGGACCCTGTTTGCTCTCAAACGTGCTCCAATAGTGTAGGAAGTTTCAGTTGTGGTTGTGTGACTGGTTACGTTCTTAGGCCTGATGGAAGGTCTTGTAAAGCAACAGGAGAATCCCCGACACTTCTTTTTACAAATAGGGTTGGAATTCGTCAGGTACGTTTTATAAGAAAAGTTTTTGAATATGTTACGTATAGTGTGGATTTAATTATTTTAATATGTTTATTACGTAGGTTTGGCTGACTGGAGACAACTACATGTCAATTTTAAAAGGCCTACACAATTCAGTAGCTTTAGATTATCATTATGAAAAGAATTTGGTATTTTGGACTGAGAACAACATGAAAGTTATACGAGTTGCACGAATGGATAGTAACAATATGTCAGGTATGCTATAAAACCCTATAAAATGTCTTCCACCGATTATTCATAAAAAACATCGATTTAACAGTTCAATATTTTTTAGATGTAATAAGGTGGGGTCTTGAAACACCCGGAGGTGTCGCGGTAGACTGGATACACGATCTTCTATTCTGGACGGACTCTGGTACCAGAAGGGTTGAAGTAGCAACATTAGATGGTTCCCAAAGAGCAGTACTAGCGGCCAGTGATCTTGACAAACCAAGAGCTATTGCTGTTCATCCTGGAGACGCAATTGTATTTTGGACAGATTGGGGTAGTGATATATTTATATATCTTCTAGTAATAATCAATATTATTGTGATTTGTCTAAGAATAACTATTTACAATTGAAATACTCTATATCTTTATAAAGTTTTCGTTTTTTTTTTCATATTTAAAAATGTCATAGGTCCTAATCCGAAAATCGAACGTGCGGACATGGATGGAAGTAACCGAAAGAGTGTTATTGTTAGCGAAATTTTTTGGCCTAACGGTTTAACCATTGACTACACGGATTCTAAGATATATTGGGCTGATGCTAAACATCATGTCATTGAAAGAGCAACATTCGATGGCCGTGAAAGGAAACGCGTAAGAATATTATATATTATTCCTTTTTTCTCATAAATAACAACTCATATATAATTCCACAAATGTTGTCTCATGCAATTCGTATCCCTTTTTGAGTGATGATAATTGACACTTATAAACGTTACTATGTTACAATATTTTTTTATAGATAACAAACAAAGGACTTCCTCATCCATTTGCACTCACACTGTTTGAAGATGCAATATATTGGACAGATTGGCATACTAAAAGCATTTCGACAGTTAACAAAAAAACTGGAATGGGCATACAAACTGTGCACGCTAGCTTACACGTTCCTATGGACATTCAAAGGTAAAATCTTACTATTTTCATAAATTTTGCCATGAAATATACATATTATATTACTTGAAATCATTAAACATTTTTGATTTGTAGCTTTCATCCTCTACGTCAACTTCGCACATACAAAAATCGATGCGGTGCTCATAATGGTGGCTGCTCTCACCTCTGCCTCCCTAATTCAAGTGGATACTCTTGTCGTTGTCCTGTTGGCTTCAATTTAAATCCTGATGGGTAATTATACTTTTGAGAATTATGATTTACAAAAATCCAAAGAAAATTAAAGAGGTGAAAAGTGGCTATCCACTTTACATACATTATTGTTAGTTGGTTGAGAAATATCTCTATCACTATGGTTATGCAATTGCTGTGGATGAGATTTTAACAAGAGGTTCTTCCAGCTTATATGATGTAATTTTTTCTATGCCTTATAGTAAAAACAATTTTACTTTTTAGTCAATAACCTGCACTATATAAAACACTCTTGGCACCTAAATATGCTAAGCATCCCTTTTATAATTATTACAATAAAATTAATCCTGAGTAAAGATCTAAGATTGTTAAAGCATTGTCCATTGTCTATCAATAAACGCATTTTAGTGTCGCAAAAAGAGTGAGTCAGTCAGTCCAAGGATATATTAAATTAGATCGCAAATAATCTTTTAAGATTAGCAAGAACATGTCAATACGATGTAATTTATGTTCAGTTCCGTCATCGTGGAAGGAATATTAAGTTGCATTATTACCACTATATTCCGAATATTGAATAATAAACATGAACAATATATGAGAGTAACCATTAGAAAACAAGTTCATACTATATTTTATATTAAAAAAATAAGGAGTTATTAATACTAAATGTTTTCAGTCGTTCATGTGAAGAGACACCCGAAAAGTTGCTTCTTTATGCTCGACGCAAGGATATTAGGCTCAAACAACTGCACCCTCGGAAACAAATGGACTCTTTGGATATGGTAAAATACGTCATTTTTCTCTTTGTTTATATTTAAATTTATATATCCCTGAATACTCATATTATATGTAACTTTAAAGTTACTACTTAAAGATATTTAAGTATCAAAAAATAATAAGTCTAAGCCCCACATCCTAGAGAGGACATATGACTGATAATTGTGACTCTAGTATCTTTAAAAATATCCCACACTTCAAGTATACAAAAATGATTATTAATGTATACTTGAAGTATGTATGAAGTCTTAACACCTTTTATATTTTTTACAGGTAATTCCTGTGGAAAATATTAAATCAGCCGTTGCACTTGATTGGGATCATAACAGCAACTCTATATTTTGGACTGATGTTGAAAAGGATACTATAAACCGGGCATACTTGAACGGCTCACAACAAACTATTATTGTTGGCTCCAATTTAAGTAAGAGCTCTTTTAAATAAAATTTGTTTCTAAAAAATAAAGTTTTTTAAAATTCATATAAATATAATAATGCATTTATTTAAATAATAGTTATTTTCCTCATTGTAATTTATATATTCTTTTTTTTACTTTTTTATAGTATCACCAGCTGGACTTGCCTATGATTGGTTAACCAACAAACTGTACTGGACTGACGCTGGTACTAACAGAATTGAGGTAGCTAATGCCGACGGCACTATGAGGACTCTACTGGCGTGGGAAAAGATCGACAAACCTAGAGACATCGTTTTAGATCCTATTGGTAAACTTTGTGAATCTTCCTATCTAACTTTAATTTTCGTTTTTTTAATAATTAATTAAGTATTTTACGATTTGAACTCCACACCTCTTGAAATCGTTCAAGTACTATTTTATCCAGTCGTGGCCCAGTGGCACAAGCGTGCGACTGTAAACGACTGGTTGTGGGTTCGATATCCACTCGAGGAGTGGAAATATGTAATATTTCCATTTTCTTCGCTCTGGTGTCGAGGTAAAGCGCGGCGTTAAGTTCCGCCACTTAACACGCAATGCCTCCGAATTCGGCGGAAAGCGGGGAACGGAGTATCCTAATACTAGGTTCCCTCTACTGCCTACCCTGCTGCGTGCGGGATACAGCGTGAAGCTGAAAAAAACTATTTTGTAATGTTTTAAGTTGTTTTTTTTTAGTGTGGAAATAACATTTATAAAATACTTACTATTATTTTTTTATTATAATTTTCAATAAGAATAAAATTATAATTAATATTTTATATTATTGAACATTTTATTCTTATTGAGAAATATACAATATACTTCAATAATCTCTTAATTTATCCATTTTTGTAGGTGGTGTAATGTACTGGTCAGATTGGGGCGCATCTCCTTGCATTGAACGCGCCGACATGGACGGGGGGAATCGGAAACAACTCATATTTGGCAATATGACTTGGCCTAACGGATTAGCTCTCGACTTAGTAAACAATCGTATTTACTGGACTGATGGTGGAAATCTTACCATTGAATATGCTAATCTTGATGGAACTGGCCGTACCGTGCTAATAGGTAAAGGCAATTTTGTTATTTGCATCTTTTACTATACACCTTTTTTATTATATATCAAAAAAATATTTTTATATTAAATTGTAATTTTAATAGTATTGATTAATCATACGCGTGTTCTGCATTTTTTAAACCAAATTCTTTACTTTAAAGTAATTCTTTTCTGTAGTAATTTTTTTTTTGTTTAAGGTCAACATTTACCTCATCCGTTCGGGCTTGATTTGTATGGAGATGAAGTGTTTTGGACTGATTGGGAAACCCAGTCAATTCAAGCTGCTAACAAGTTTACAGGCAAAAATCGACGAACTTTAGGTGCTGGCGTAGAAGGACTAATGGATGTCAGAGTATTTCATAAGGAAAGACGCGGAGGAACGAATCGGTACCTATGGATTGTTTTACAAATGTTATATGTTAACAAAAATACCTTCTTGTGTCTTAATAATATGTGTATTTACAGATGTAGTAAAAACAATGGTGGATGTTCTCATTTGTGTCTTTTGAAACCCGAAGGAAGATCATGCGCCTGCCCTATAGGAATAAAATTAGGCGTATGTCATCAGTATATATTTAAAAAAACATACATTAATTATATACACATATCACTTAAAATAGTTCAGCTTATATATCATAGCTTATAAATATAATTTCATTCTTTTATTTCACGTTACAGAAGGATGGAAGGACATGTACAAATGGACCTATCAACTTTTTGATATTTGCTCATCGTGTAGACATAAGGATAGTGTCTTTGGATGTACCATATCTTGTTGATGTTGTTTTACCTTTGCCTTTATTAAAGAATGCTCTAGGTGTCGACGTAGATCAAAAAACTGGTAATATATAGAAAATAATAAAAAAATATAATTAAGAATTCATATTTCAGAAATAATTCATTTATTTATATTATTTCTTAGGACTTATTTATTGGACTGACACTGGAGAAAGAAAAATTAAACGTGCAAATAAGAGTGGTAAGCAAAATGATACAATTATTGAAAGAGGACTCCATACTGCAGATGGAATTGCTATCGATTCAGCTGGTCGAAAGGTTAGAATATATGTATATAAGTTAATAAAAAAATAATCTAAACGGCTTTCTTGATGTTTAAATATATATATTACGTATGTTATTTAGATTTATTGGACGGACGGTGGAAGGAACAGTATAGAAGTAGCCGATTTAAATGGCATGAATAGAAAAGTTCTCGTGTGGACTGGTTTAGGTAAGTGCGCTTATGCATCAAACAACAGTAGAATCGATGTATGAAAGGTAACTTCATTTTTAATATTTTATAATCATATTCTAGACTCTCCACGCGCCATTGCTTTGCATTATGAATATGGATATATGTTTTGGTCAGACTGGGGAACGTCAGCTAAAATTGAGAGAGCAGACATGGATGGTAAAAACAGGTCAGTTTGTACTACTACCTTGTAAAAGAAAACAAATACGTGTTTCGTATCCACACTACTTTTATTATTCAACTTTGCAGGAGAGTCATTATTGAAAACGCCATAAAATGGCCAAATGGTTTGGCAATTGATAGAATTGAAGGGCGCCTCTACTGGAACGATGCTAAGATATTAACTATAGAAAGTTCAGATTTTAATGGTCGTGACCGCAAAACGCTTCTCAGTCAAGTTCCATATCCATATGGTATAGTTATTGTTGGTCCGCACATCTACTGGACTGACTGGAAAACAAAAGCTCTTCATAGAGCAGATAAGACTAACGGAAAAGATCAAATTACTATTCGAGAAAATCTTGAAGGACTTATGGATATAAGAGCAATTCAGGTATGTATATATTTTGCTATTGAAAATTTGACGTCATTGCCGACAGAACCTAATTTGGATTTTGTTTACATATGGGAAAAAAATCCTTATGTAATTATATTTTTAAATTGATACGTAATATATTAAGTAATTGTTTTTTTTACAGGGCGATCATATACTAGAAAACGCATGTGGTGTAAACAACGGTGGATGTTCTCACTTGTGTTTAAGGTCGCCACAAGGTTACTCGTGCGCTTGTCCTACAGGACTTTTATTCGAAAATGAAACTGAACACAATCCGAAAATCTGTAAGAAACATCCCGATAATTTCCTTGTGTTTGCTGCAAGAGGAAGCATTGCTATGATATCTTTAGATACACCCGAACAGTGGGACATAACATTACCAGTAAAAGGAATTCAAAATTCTGTGGCAGTAGACTACCATTGGGAGAGGAAGTTAATATTTTTCACGGACGTCAATAATAACGAAATAAGGTAACAATTTCATCTTGATACTTTTAAATGTTACATTACTTAATTATTATAATATATCTAACGTAAACCTTTTTTTAGATCTATTAATATGGAAAATATGAGCGAAACTACAGTTATAGTGAACACAGGGCTCGACACACCAAATGGTTTAGGAGTGGATTGGATCGCTAATAATATTTATTGGACTGACAACGATTTCAAGGTACTTATTTTAATTATACATCTTTAATAGTATCCTATCGATCTAGGTTTTATTTTTCTATTGTGGAATAATATTCTTTTTTTAAATGAAATATTCACAGGTTGTGGAAGTAGCTAAATTAGATGGTTCGTCTAGAAAAACGCTAATTAGTGAATTGACAGAACCGAGAGCCTTGGCTTTGTTCCCCGCAAAAGGGTAAGGTATAAGTTATGATGATAAAATAATACAAGAGATAATTAAAATTCTAATAATTTTATATATTTATAGATATTTGTATTGGAGCGACTGGGGAGAGAGTCCAAACATCGAAAGAGCAGCATTAGATGGTAGCCAAAGAAAAATTATTGTCAGCCACGACTTAGGGTTTCCAAATGGCATCACTATTGACTATAAAGATAGAAGACTATATTGGACCGATGCTCTGAAAGATCGAATAGATACGTCTGACTTAAATGGTCAGCATCGAGTTCAACTTGTTCCCGAAGCTAAAAATCCCTTCGGAATGACTCAGGTAAGTTTATATATATTTAAAAAAAATTGTGAAAACTTTTGTGATCATAATTCTAAATTCATGTTACTTATTTCTTTCAGTTTAACGAATTTATTTATTGGACGGATTGGTACAAGAAATCTGTTATGCGAGCTGATAAAAGAACCGGCAAAAACGTTACCGCGATACGCACTGACTTGGAAATGGTGATGGAGATAAAAGCAGTGTCTTCTGACAAACAGCATGGCTGGAACCCATGCAAAGAAGATAACGGTGGATGTTCACATCTCTGCCTGTTTAGAGGGCATGATTATATATGCGCTTGTCCAGATGCATTTGATGTCAGGACTTGCTCGACGTGTAAGATATGAAACCTTTCTTACGTTCATATAATATCAATATATTTACACATATCATTCTATAGTTTTCTGATATGAGTGGTGATAATTAGTTGCAATAAAAAGTTTAAAGTTTAATGATATATTTCAGCACCTAAACTTCGTGTGGATTTGCGAATGCCATCACATTACCCCTCGTTCTACGACTACACAGATATGGAAATAAATCCAAACTATGCACCGCCGCCCACAGCAGCGCCTACTTCGAATTACGGAGCAGTCATTATCGGAATAGCAATCACTTTGTTTCTTCTGATAGCACTTGCAGTTGTGGCCGTAATTCTACGTAAGTCTCTTTGTTTTTTATGAATATTTATTATTACAGAAATATAAAGGGCCACCGTCATTATTATTCTTCAATAATAATGATTGTGGTGCAGTGGGACACCGTCGGAATAGTCCGACGTAACTTTTGAACGCAATTATAGAATTGCGATTACTTGCGAATTGGTATCCCAATTGGTGGAATTATGATAATTTGATTGTTTACATTTCTCCGCTCTCAGTGAATAAGATAAAAGTTAAGTTCGTCTCGAATTCTGTCGAAAAGAGGGCAATATAGTGACGTGACACTTTTTGACGGTTCTCTCTGCTTAGCCTGCCATCGGTTAAAATTTGAAGCTTAAAAAGTAGTGTAAAAATCATAGAATACATTATATAATCACAACAGCTAAGAAAACTAAATAATTTGTTTGATTCAATATTGTTAACTTTAAAAGTATGACTACTTTAATTTGATTTAAATTATTTTGATTCTAAATATTACATACTTAATTAATGTGTACTGATTAGGCCATTATTTACTCAAAGTCAAAATACGTCGAGAGCATGGAGCGGAATTAAAGGAAAATTATCGAGAATCGACGGGTCACATCTCGTTTCATAATCCTAACTACAGCTGTACTACGGCTGCTGGGGAACCTCTCGAAAGACGACAGAATCGATTCCAAGGAATTTTTAAATATGACAAGAGTCAGGTAAGATCCAAAAATTATTAACTTATTTAAGAGCTACCCTATTTGGGCTATTTATAATATGTTCTTATTGAATATTCCCGACGAAAAATTAACTGATTTCATGTAATCTATAATTTTACATTTTGTACTCATCAGTTTATTATTATAGCTTGATTATTTTAACATACAGGATCTATATTTTGCGAAAAAATGCCAAGCCGTAAAAATAATCAGTTTATAAAATTTATCTGCGGATGTAAATAAGAAAAGGTCTTTTAGGATAAAGTGATCCAAAAAATATGAATGTTTAAATAGTGATATATATTAACAATTATCAGGGGCGAGTAACGAACGTTTACATGCCGGAGGGCACCAGCTTGCTCCCACCACCTCCTCCGCCGCCGCACCGACTGCCCCCGAGACCTGCCAACGACGACTTCGAACCTGTCACGTTACATCCTTTTGCTTGAACGCTAACGACGCAAGATTATAAAACCAATAATAACACAAAGAAAGAGAATGTGATAATTTCATATACAAAACCAGAATTTTATGAAAAGAATGATTGAATATTTGTTTTTTCTTTATTTTTACATTGTTTTGATGTTAGCTTAACGACTTTTAATTGATTTTTTTAAATATAAATTACTTATTTAGCATACCAGTAATGTTTGGTTGTTATTATTTATGTTGGCCTACACAATAATATGAAATTGTTACACTTTCTTTTGGATGTCTTGAATATACGCTAGTAGCTAGTGGTAGAGGTCGCGTTACCTTCTAGAGAGTATATACAATATCTACTACTATTGTTATAATCCTACAATGTTAGATGACAGTTCCGGGCACTTTGAAATACGATATGTCAGTGTATTAAGGTGTACGAAAAGTGCAAGTGTTTATATTCCATACATTCTCTCATATTTGAATAATGCAAAAATGATATGCTCAAACCGTGGCATTCTGTACATAGGGTCTCATAAACTTCAAAGCTAGTAAAACAACTTTCGTATTCACCTTAATAAACATTCATAGACGTACATACGACACGTTAATAATTTTTATAAAATTTGAAGTGGATGGATTTCCCAAATTTGGTAAATTGTAATAATGACAATTGTCAACAAACAGTGGCTATTTCTCAAAAAAGATCTCAAATATCATCACAATGCAATTCATGATCTTATAAGATCAGATCAGATTTCATATACGAAATATTATCTAATTGAAGTCAATTTCAGAAAGTAATGAAACGTAATTTGTATAAGTTTTAAATAACATGAACATTTATATATTCTACATGACTAAATAAAATCATTATTAAATTGTAGTTTCATATAACAAACCAAGTAATGCAATGAGGAAGCTCAAGCATATTTATTCATACTCAAATTTTAATAGTATAGTTATAGAGAAATAATGCAGTGTACATAGAATATGATATCGTAAAAATATTTGAGTGTCCAAATGTCTTAGAGGCATATGTATGTATTTATATAAAATGAAAATAAAGTACTATGTCTAAGTAGTAAAAAATAATAACCTCTCCTATAAAATATATGTATATGATACATATATAACATAATATACTAACATAAACAACTCGAGTTCACTTGCGAAATCTACACTGATTGTGAATTTACCTATAGTCATGGAAAACATAAGTAAATTTAATAATACAATTTATCAATATATAAAATAGTACATTTTATAGATATGTAAGTAAATCTTTGTATTATTTTTGTATATGTCGCCATCAATCGCTTCCCCCAGGCTCACGGGAAACGAGCGACGTCGACTGTTGTTAGAAATAATGTTATAAAGCGTAAATAGTTTTAAGGGGTTGGGATAAAAGGACTTATTTTTATATAAGATTCAGCACGAGTGATATCCCTGCCTCTTTACTTCAGTCAGTGAATGGTTGCTGTTCATATGGTATATTATATATATTATGTATGTACGTATTTTATTTTTGTTTTCTACGTTTTAGGTAACAAGTTTCTCTTAGAATTAATTCACCAAAATAATATGGTGACAATAAAATATCAATGTAAATAATTAGTTCTAATCACGACTATTCGTCTAAATGCAATTTGTAAATATTTTATTTTTGTCACGTTAATGTGATTTTTATTTTGAATATGAATTGGTGACCTGATCGGCTGCCGCGTCATGAACATCTCATATCAACACGACGTTGTTAGACTAATTAGGTATTTAATTATTTGATGTTATTAAATGTCGAATTTATGTTGAAGCTGATATAAAATCAGGTGCGAGCAAAGAGACATGTGTAACTTTATGTTTATAAAATTCATTTTCTATGCTGAAAATTACTGCCGCCACCAGGAGGCGCACACACAGGGTGTTTTATTCTAAGGTAGAGTTAGGACGGGTGTCAACGGGTATACAGAACTGCAAACTTGAGTATGTATATATCTTTAATTTTAAAACACGAACGGGAAAAATCCAATAAATATGAAACAGAATGTCTTAACGCAAATTTTATGTATTTAAAATAACTTTATTTATAGTTACAAGATATAAATATTGCTAATTTTATTTGCTATTTACAGTAAACAATCGAATTTGTATCAACGTAAATAAATTACTGCAGTTCCGCGATATGTTTCTACTTAAATTATAGATTAAATATTTTGTGAGAATTTAATTCTCTTATATTTTTTACTAAGTGAGTTTCAAAGTTTACCTGAAAATAGAATATTTGAGTGTAAAAACCCTACACTATAAAAGTATTTACCCTTTATATACTATGTTGGATTTTTCATTATAAGTTTAAAGTTTATAGATATGAATTATCATTTGATTGAGTGATATATGATCGTTCCAGAATTAATTTACATATTTAAGCTTTTAGTCTTATGTAAATATTTTAAATTATTTAATATTTTAAATGAAAAGATAACCTTTCTTATTTTATTATTATTAAGGTACCAAAAAATAAAACTTGTATTTTAGAGGTGGTTGTAAAGAGACACTCCCGATGGGTTCCTATTAACGACATAGAAGCTTTTACTTTATTTATTTCATTATAAGTAAATTGTATATTTTAACTTTAAACTAAAATGACTTTTACAAAACGTCACCGTTATAATCAATGGTATATATTTATCTATACACTATGTGGTCTATGTAATATGAATTTAAAACATTCCTTGTTAACAGGAGCCCTTAGGGCTGGCGAAGTAAAGAGGATTGTCTTGTAAAGTTTTATATGAAATTTCTTATTAGTTCTAAGTCGGATTTTCTCTTTCGAGGAGTATTTACAAATAGTATCATGAGTTAACTGTATGAAAGACGCTTCATTATACGTTAAGTCATTCATGCGTATTTATTAATAAGTTTTAATACCATTTTACAATCGCACAATCAAGTGTACATTATATTTTTATTCTTAGTATTTTTAAGTACAAAATAAATAATACTTTTTCATAATTAACAGATGAACTCCGTGTGAGATATTCGGTTTGAAATCGCAATGAATGAAAGATTTACCTAACCTGTAAAACAAAATGCTCCTCGTAATTTCTTTCCAAGTAGATTTTAAGAGAAAGAACGTTGAGTGCTGTGATAAAGATGCTTTGGGTGGCTATTGAGTGGATAATAAGTGGCGTGTTTAACTTTTTTCTTTGAAATGTTTGACTGTTTCAGATTATCGGGTGCCAAACAAACGCACAGGAAATATTATATAACTACTAGCGCAAATGTAAAATTCATTTCATTAAAATGTTTCCTGTCAGAATGCAGTGCCAAAATCAATAACTGCAATATTTTAATTGTATTATCTACCTTAGTTTAAGTTTAAATATAATATAATTAAGGGAAAGGTCAATAAACAGCTTTTACACCTTCTGCCTCCCTTATCAAGGTGTTAAAACTGTTATGATTTATTATACTGAAATTTAAAATAGAAATTATTCGAATAAATTGATGTTTTATTTTATATTGTGTACATATCCTTTCTTTTATCTCATCACTACCTCACAAGAACTTACGTCAAATAAAGTCTTTTTTGTCACAAACTAGACTTACTTGACAATCACTCTATAACAAACGGTAACAAATGTTTTAGTATCTGCTTTCAATTGGTACTTCAATTTACAATATATAATTGTGCTCTTCTGTATACTTCAGACTATTTACCAAATAACTTGATCATCACTCCAGGTTCTCTCCGACCACTCTATTACGTGGGGAAAAGCGTGAAAATGTTTTTTATATTTTGAGCCACAAAACGTAGACTTCTTCAAATTAGTCTTTTAAAGATAATTATGATTTTAACAAGATTTTATGAACTTATAAAATATAATACTCCAAAATAATATTTAAAAAAATTATAATGTAATGAACTTATATACTCAGTTTTTAAATTAAAAACTAAATATTATTAACCTGCTAAATTAAGGAATGTCTTAAGGAGAAATAAAACACAGTATAAAACATATTCAGATTTTAATATAGTAGGTACATGCATTTAATTACAATTCAGTAAAGGGCAATAACTCCCATGACCAACTACGCTGATAGAACACGAAAGGTATAGAAAGGTATACACGACAGGTACATTAATTATTTATCTTCAATATACCAGAGAAGGGATATTTTTTAACAAAATTTATGTAATAGACAAATGAAATTTAAATAATAGATAGATATATTTTTTTGGAATTTTAAAGTTAAAGTCACAGTTTTGTTTAAGCAAATTGCGCGAAGGAGATCATACTAGCTACTACCCTTATATATTAGACCTAGTCAACGCTCAAAATAGTATAACACTTAGGTAATACGTATTCTCAAAGATAAATTCCAAAATTACTTTTTATTAATATTTAGTACCTACAATTTCATTTAGCAAAAGATTAGATAGAAAATTAATACATTATTGTAGCTTACACTAGTAACTATTTTTAAATTGTGCAATAGAAGACAGTCGAGTCGACTTACATGTTACTAAAGGCAACTCGATTTTGTTATAAGTGAAGACTGCTTACAAATAAAATCTTTTCATCTCTTTGCGATGATAACGTGATATCTTTAAACTCTTTCCCTATTACTTAACTTTCAAAACCCAGTAATGAGAGTTCTATCTTCTAAAAAAGGGGTATCTTTCGATTATAACAAAACTAGCGGCCCGCTCGCGGCTCCGCCGCGTGATCTATTTCATTATATGCCAACCCTCGGGTGCGTATTTTTAAAAAATAAATTAGCCTATGTTTCAGCTTAGATTATCAACTATATTTATGCCAAAAATCCATTACAATTGGTCAAGCGGCTAAGATTTTTCATATAAACTTTCATCCCCTATTTCAACCCCTTAGAGGTTGATTTTTGAAAAAATAAGTAGCCTATGTTAGACCCAGTCACTTTTACTACGTTCATTTTAGATTTCATGCAAATCGGACCAGTGGATTAGCCGTGAAAGCGTGACAGACAAACACACAGACTTTCGCATTTATAATATAAGTATGGATATCACGTTATCATTGCAAAGAGGCGATTTAAATTGTTATTTCTTTTTAAACATTTGTATTTAAAATTAAAAATATATAATTAAGCTGATTATATAATATTACAAAGTTGTCTAAAGTAACACGATATGTCTAAAATGAAGGCCTAATCATGCCACCGTAACATAAATGTCAATAAACAAAAT
>JAHESG010000090.1:0-25001 GCA_019049465.1 Dryas iulia moderata | reverse complement strand
CACAAGCTCCGTGGTTCGTGAGGAACACGACCATCCACCGCGACCTCCAAATCGAGAGTCTGGACACCTTCATCCGCAGATTTGCCACCAGCTTATTTTACCGCGCAGATGTTTCCTACTTCCCTCATATCAGGAACATCGCGCCGTGGCATTCACGCCCTCCGGATCGCCGTAACTTTCCTAGAGACCTCCTACCCTTATCCAATTCCTGAGCGGCTGCCGAGGCCGCGGATCACCTAAGCTGGGCCTCCCTAATGGGTCTCACCTGGCTGGGTTGATCGCCCGGGCAGCCATAAGCTCATCCTCTGTTTCTGAAAAGCCCTCTCCGACCTACCCCTTTTTCTCCATCTCCCACGGTGGAAATTCATTTTACAAGGCCTCATAAGCCTTACCCCGTGACCCATCCACGACTATGGATGGAGTAGATCGCAACGGACAGAGGGCTAGGCCCTGAAGGTTGCTGCGGTGAGAGAGAAGACCTGCTGTAGAATACAAAGATTAAAATAGGCATTCGCTACACAAGAACCCGCAACATAGAGCTGGATATGAGAAAAGCACAGTTTTATTATAAATTCCAGTATTATGAATATTTTCTTTTGTGCTATATTAATAGTAACAGTGAAATTGGGATCCATTTAGGAGTTTCATTACCTATGAAGATTATAACTTATTCGTAACATTATTACATTTACATATTTTACTACACCGGTCCAGTAATTTAATAATGCAAGGTTCCCAGTTTCCGGATGTAGGTATACCAAAATACTAAATAATAATATAAATAAAATACTCTACTAAATACTACTAAATAATAATGTAAATAAAATACTCTTCATAATTTTAGCTATCGACCATTTTACTTTACTAAAATCAGTTTTCAGACATTTCGAAAAATACGCGCATTTTTAGACAGACATGTAATTTTGCTTCTGTCACACTACACACTATATGATTTTTTTATTAAGTTATATTATATATTAGTATAACAATATATAGAATTTATTTCATTTACAAATCAAAATATTAAATCAATTTCATTCTACAATTAATGGTATATGGCCAAAATAATAATATTCCATATTTATTATTTTACTGTTTTTTTTTACTTTAAATAAAAGATAAACTCGATTTCTAAATGATTTTGTGGCCTACTTTTGATAATAAGTAGACTTTTAAACAATTAAAACTAACCTCAAGCGTGTATTGTACAATGTACACGTCATGGCTAGCGAAGCGTAATACGATATTTATTGATTTCTGTCGGAGCGTCGCTTAATGAATACGGAGCACATTTCACGATTTCTCACGATACGTTTGGGAACGAGATTTTTTCGTTTCATTTCTCTCTGCAAACAATAGATCACTGAACGCGGATGGAGGGTTGGAAGTGCGTCGCGCCTGGTGCGATTGCTGCAACTTGGCTCTACTTGCGCCGACGAGAATTGGGCATTGAGTTGATAACTTAATAATTAATGCTAGAAACAATATAAAATATATGTAGTAAATATAAGAATGAGAGTGATATATTTTTTACTAAAACTTTGCCTTTTTACCCTATGATTAAAATAGCACAAGTGTATTTTGTTTTTTGTGTATAGAACGTAATTTATTTCGATGCAGTTCAGTTAAATGTCCATTTGTCATAAAAATCACTATAAATCTGGTATATGTACTTGGTTTCTTCTATGCATAAATATGAATTCTTGCGCCAAGTGGCCCCATTAAGCACAAGTCTTAACGTTTTGAATTAGTTTTCTTTTCTTTCCACCTTAATTATTAAAAAATAATTATGTTGATACACATACGTAAATTATAAATACATTTATATTATTTTTAGTTATTACTTACAAAACAATCATTTGTAAATTATTCTAGTTTATCTACATACCTAAGTATATTAAATAATTTCCTCAATCAAACTTTCATATACAAAATTCGAAAAAAAAAGTCTTAAATAAGCTATTTAGCTTGGTTTAAAAAAAAACAAAATTAAAATTTTTGAAAAACCCACGACGGTTTAATTGTAATGGAAAAAGGATAAAATAACTAGAAATCCCCCGCCTAAAAGAATATATGTAACGAGATGATGGGGACGACTTCGTCGGAGCTGCCATTACTTTAAGTTTGCTAACTTCTCCTAGGTTTTCATGCTGTTAAAACAGGTTTAGGAAAAAATTAAAATATTAATATGAATTTACAGTTTTGATAACTGGTATTCCTTTTAAAAACTTTAAGAACGAAATCTATACTGTTAGCTACTATATTTAAAATAGAGGTTGCAACTGGCAGCCCCCGACGAAGTTGTCCCCATCATCTCGTTACATATATTCTTTTAGGCGGGGGATTTCTAGTTATTTTATCCTTTTTCAATTACAATTAAACCGTCGTGGGTTTTTTCAAAATTTTTAATTTTGTTTTTTATTTTAAACTTTTTAAAGTGAATAGATACACATTATATATTATTACATAATTTCGAAATATAATATTAATCTTCATGCAAATTCAAAAGAAATTATAAGCCTAATGCTTTCTGGTTATCAAATACTTATTGCAGCGCCTGGCAGATTGTCACCGTAACATTTTTAAGGAAACTTAAGTCTAACCAAATCAGTGAAAATCACAAAACCCACTAGTAGTTTTGATTTTGAACAAACTAATTTATACTGGAGCGCCCCGGGGTAGTTTGTGATATGGCATATAAAAACACGCAACAATTAAACCTGAACCTATCACAGAAAACCGCATCTAAATAGGTTTCACACAAAAATACAAGCAAATGATTACTACAGCGCCCCCTGGTGAGGTGTCACCACGACACATATACGAGAACACGCGCTAATTGAGCCTGATCCTATCGTTGAAAACTGCATCAAATTCAGACTCGTAGTTTTAACTTTGCACCATCAAATGTTTAATGCAGCGCCTGGCCCCCTGGTGAGTTCTTAACGTAAAAAAAAACTAAAAACATACACCAAGTAAAGGTAAATCTAATACTGAAAACTCTGTCCAATCGGACTAGTAGTTGTGGTTTTACATTAAATATTACAAACAAATGTTTACTGCAGCGCCCCCTGTTGAGTTAACACGATAAAGCATATCCAAGAACATGCACTAATTAAACTTGAGCTTATCACTGAAACTGCATCCAAATCGAATTCGTCATTTTAGCTTTGCACAAACAATATTTTACTGCAGCGCCCCCTGGTGACTTGTCACCGTAATATAAATTTAAAAACATGTACTAAGCAAAGCGGAATCTAATACTGAAAACTCTTTCCAATCGTACTAGTCGTTTTTGTTATACACAAAAAATGGAAGCAGCTACTTACTGCAGCGCCCCCTAGAGAGTTGACACATACACGAAAATATGCACTAAGTAAACATACATGACACATATATGAAAATATGCACTAAGTAAACTTGAATCTATCATTGAAAACTGCATTCAAATCGGACTCGTAGTTTTAGTTTTGCACAAACAAATGTACTTACTGCAGCGCCCCCTGGTGAGTGATCACCGTAAGACATATATGAAAAGATGCACCAATTAAACCTGAACCTATCGTTGAAAGTTTCATCTAAATCGGACTAGTAGTTTTTACTCTACATAAACAAATGTTTACTGCAGCGCCCCCTGGTGAATTTTCACCGTAACGTAAAAAACAAAAATTTTAAAATATGCACGAAGCAAAGCTTAATCTAGTTCTGAAAACTCTAGCCAATCGGATTAGTAATTTCGGTTTTAGACAAATAAATACAAGAAAAATTTTGGTTTTACACAAAAAAACTCAAACAAATGCTTACTACAGCGCCCCCTGATGAGTGGTCACCATAACACATATATGAAAAGACTCGCCAATTAAGCCTGAACGTATCCTTTAAAATTTCATCTAAATTGGACTAGTAGTTTTTGCTCTGCATAAACAAATGTTTAGTGCAGCGCCCCCTGGTGAGTTTTCCCCGTAACAAAAAAAGAAAATCTTAAAATATGCACCAAGCAAAGATAAATCTTTTTATGAAAACTCTTTTTAATCGGAGCAGTAGTTTCGGTTTTAGACAAATAAATACAAAAAAGTACAAACAAATGCTTACTGCAGCGCCCCCTGGTGGCTTGACACGACAAAACATATCTAAGAACATTCACCAATTAAACCTGAATCTATCACTGAAAATCTATCGAAATCAGACTGCTATTTTTTGAGATAATTGAAAACATTCGTTTTCACGTAAAATGCTTATTGCAGCGCCCCCTGGTGAGTTAAGGCAATAAGACATATCTAAGAACATACGCCGATCGAACCTAAACCTATCATAGAAAACCGTATCAAAATCAGACTTATAGTTTTGGAAATAATTGACATAGTAGTTTGCACAAACACACAAACAAACAAACAAACAAACAAACAAACAACCTCTCACCCCAAACACATATACAGTCGCCGTTCCGTCGCGGGTAAAAAAATAGACTATTAATATATTATAAATAAATTATAAATATATATAATTTTAAATATATTAAATTTTAATAAATAATAATAATTACTATGATTATATTAAAATATATTTGTTATTATAACTTTTATTTAAAAAAAAATGTAACACACTTTGGTATGTCATAAAGGATGGAAAGGGTCGATATTAGTTTTACTTCCTTCCTATTTTGTATTATATTATACTCGTACTATAAGTAATATCTGGTACACCTACCTACCCTCATTATCTAAATAATTATTCCAACACTATTGCCTAACAAAAATACTTATTGAAGACTGCTACCTGTTCCGTGAGAATTACTAGCGGATGTTGCCAAAAGGTGTCCTGTTTTTTACGTTGAAAAAGATTTGTATTAAAGAAAGTGGAATTTAAGGGTGATTCCGTCTCCGCTTTGAGAACACAAAAACATGCACTTCCACATGGAGCATTTATATGTTAATAGTGACTAATGATATTTAAATTTTTGCACTTTTTAATATGTAAATAAAGGTTTGCCTTTATTAAAAGAATAATATGTGCTCTACATAATTTATAATTTTTAATAAAAGTAAGTGAAGAAAAAAAAGTAAAAAACAAATATGTCAGTTAAATTAGAAATATGACATTATTGATAATATTACATTTACGTTATACAAATTTTACTAATTGTTACGTAAAATGTGGTTAAATCTTCTTAAAATATTTGATTGCATATAATTATTATTTTTATTGTTAACATAAACTTAGTAAAAGTTGCAAATATTATTTGTTAAATCTATACATGTTCATACAAAACTACATACGTAAAACCACGGGCCTAAACTAACCAAAATAAGTACCCGTGTGAACATTAAGCCCCTTCACCTGCTACCGAGTTCCTTGCCGCAACAAAAACATACAACAAAAACATGTAAGTGTGTGTAGCGTAAGTGTAATTCAATAAAACCAAATACGTTTAACATTGATTTGATATCTTATAATATTCAAAAAAGAGATTCAAACACAAATATTATTACAATACTTTATCGAGATTTTAACATAAATTAATTAATGTAACATTTTTCATTATGTTTAAATAGTTCCCACACGGATCAGTCACGACACCATTCATACACTATTTGAATTCTATCACTTAATGCGATAGAAAGTTCACTAACCTTGATGTTGTTATCTGTATCATAATAAGACATTAACAATATAAAAGCAATCTATCATTTGAAATTAATATGATCAGTGATCGGCGCGGCGCGGCGCGACGGCTCAGCGGTAGATATCTGCATAGCTGGGCGGAATGGCGGTTAATCAGGTGGCCCGTTATTTTACATTGTGCTCGCCGTGAGTTTGAACCCGACAGAACAGGTTGCTCCAATGACAAAGGAGCAAACTCCATCGCCCGCAATCCGAGTCTGCGAGCCCCACATTATAAATAGTTCCTCGGAATAATCCGGTGTTGCACGTCACTCTGGCGCCCACCAACGTAGCCTTGTAAGATTCATTTTTTAATTTGTCTAATGCCTCACTTACGTCAGTTTTACGATTATTAATAGTCTGAATTGTATCGAAACGTATTTTTAAAATCAAACACCGTTAAACTTCGATCGGAGTGTGTACCTTTACCTGTATGTTACATAATTAATCTTTAACTGTGCAATTATCGAACATAACTTTGAATGTTAAATATGTCAATTATTATATTCATACATTTTTTACAGCCTCACGTTACGCACGAGAACCTAGTGTCATGACACTCCGTTGTCCACTCGACACGTGTATTTATATACAAAATTTATAAAGTATACTACAGGTGTTGGTATGCAAATAATTTTAAAATAAAATAAAAAAGAGCAAAGAAAGACCTGAATACATAAATATACACTGCAATCGCAAACAAAAATAATTCCCACAAACAAATAGCTATAAAATTAGTGTTTTAAACCTGCATAATAACAGTAGTAAAGCACAAACAATCGACTTTCATTTACAACAAGGATCTGTGCGCCACCTGCGCACAGCATGGCAAAGCACAACTTGGAGTCAATTACTTTACTGCCAACCGGAACAATGGAGTGAAGGCTAGTAACAGTATTGTTATAGGAGCACGTGTTACTAACAAAGTAGGCGTACTGTCTTGTTTTACCACCTGATTTAAATTTACTTACGAGATCTCTTTTCTATAAGTGTGAATTATGTTTCGTGCCTCGGTTAAACAATAAGTAATCATTAAGTTATAACAAATTATTATATTACCTTGAATATCTCGTCATCTAATAACGAAATTCTCTGATGTATTATATAATTGTTAAATCAATATGCTTTTATATTTTTTTTAAAAGGAAAATCCTAAGCATTGGTCATAACTATATGACACATCTGAAAAAAAAATCAGTAGACATATGGAAATCACAGCTGATGCGGCACCTTCAAAGATTGACTATGGTGATTACACGCCGCTTAAAAGTATAAACGCTGGTAACACCCTATCTAAAGGGTTTAACCTGCCCGGCGGAAATTGATTTAAATTACTCTATTAATAATTTTAATATAACACGATGCATCGTTTTTTGCTCTAAACCTCTGTTTTAGTTAATGGAATTATATGAGGTAACTACAAAAAAACAATTGAATCCTTTCGATATATCCACTATATGTTTTTTGTTATTGTTATTAAATTACAAAACAAATACTTTATAATTAAATATTGTTTTTGTATGAAAAATAACCCATTTGGTGATGTAAATCTTGCAGATAATAATACATTATACACTCACCAAATAAATCAACTCCATAGATGCTCGTTAATTATTTATTACTACTTCGTAAATGGCATCTGTGACTTAAATAAAAATTCTGAAATAGATTGCCCGAGCGTCTCCATAATTATATACATACTTTTGTTACAAGAATGAGAAATTTGTCTCCCTTATACTGTAAATCTTAATAGCGTTTTTTTCATTTCATATAAAACCTTTATACCTGAAAATACCTATTAGTAATTTTTAACAAAGCATAAACATTATTGTATGTCATCCCGCTCAAATATTTAATACGTACATATTAAAATTTCAAAAGTTGTGACTTTTTTCATACAATAATAAAGATTAAAAGTCAAGATCATTTGCGCTTCTGATGAAAATTCTACGGACAGACGAGTGGGCCACTCTTGGAAGTGGAAATTATGGACTCTCTACTCTAGCCCAATGATTGCGTCAAAGACAATCAATCACTAATTTCGTCAGGTGATATTGAGGCAATAAGTGCAAGGTGTAGGAGGTGGTTCAGTTGGAAGATAATACGAATACTGAGTGTTCAGCAGCTTCTTGATGTAGCATTGCGCAGGAGGTCTGGCTCTCCTACCTTCTCTAAGTACGTTTATATAGAGGCGTGCCCTGAGAACTTAAGACGATACAATGTACGATCCATCTAATACACACATAAAAATTAAATATAACATTGTAAGTTTATTAAGCTTACAATTATGTTACAAAATAAACATTAATGACCAACAAGTGAAATATTTGTTTGGAGAATATAACATTGGTGACCCTTTTATAACAGTTTAATTATAAAAAGTTTAATTTAGAAAACAGTATATTGGCGGTCAATTACTGACCCAGCGGGCGTTATACCGATTATGGTTGAACAGATGGTTATTTTTTAACACTCAGTCGAGACGGGGTGCTGAGTGCTGAAGTAGGGATATGCCTTTAACCGTATAATTACATGTTATAGTTGCGCGCGCGCCCGTATTCACAATTGACCTAAACAAGAACTTTGTTTTATTCACCACAACATTTTTTGTTTTTTTACAGCTGTTTTTTATTATTTAGAACTGTTTATATATTCATTTATAGCTCGTATAGTTTTCAATAGGTAACTATTTTATTACTTCCTAAGAGGAAATAATGATTATTATTATATTAATATCAAAATAGAGAAAGTCAGAAAATAATTGCTTTGATTTCATGAGTCCTAATTGGGTTAGCGTACGCTTCTAGCCTACAGCACTTTCGTTTCATGAAGCAAGCTTGCATTTCGCTAAATATAAACTCGGATTTTTATTTCATACAATAAATAATTTTCTGTATATTTAATCGATTACTTTTTTAATTTTTCGCCGTCACACACCGTACTCATAACTTCCATTTAGTTTATCTTGTACAGGAAGTGACCGCAGCACAATACACTTAGTGAGTAAATAAACATATGTCAGTTCAGTAAGTCACTAACTATCTGTGTCATCTATAGTTTACAGTTATATCGCACAAATGCCAAGGGCTACATCGATCAATCCAATGTTGTCGCAAGCGATTCTTAATCGACGGCTGCAGTCGAAAGTTGAGCAGCGACGTCGTGATCCCGAACTTAGCCTCCTTCGCACCGGTATACTTGTATATCAAATGTTGTGAAAACGTGGCGTCCAGCCTGCCTCAATGATCACAGAGACGACTTATAAAAACAAAATATTAATCTCCCAATCGTGACTAACGATTTCGGATCATCGTTTACATGAATGTAGGTCGAGAGTCCAGATTAATACTTGATATTCGCGTGGTAATGCTTTCAAATGTCACAGACATTTGATGCGGCGATGACCGGAGCTGTCAGAAAGGCTGGTCACGCCGCAATAAGTGAATATTATTTATAACTTTTTAAAATGTAGTCGTTGACGTAATATATTATTTTATGTAAAATAATATTTATTAAATAAACAAAATTAATTAATTAATAGATTACTAAATAAATAAACAATAAAATTATGAAAAATTAACAAATTCAAATATAAAGCAGCTCTATGTTATTTCCTCGTGTAAGATGTAAAAATCGAAAAAATTGAAGTAAATGTCGATTTTTTTAAAACGACTTATATTTGTAAAGTAATGTTACCGTTATTAGCATAATTACAGTGAATTGCTGCATTCATCTATGTACTTTCATAAGCTCAAATATATAAAATGTACCAGCTTATTAAAAATAGTTCAAAAGAAAATAAGTAAATTATTTAATTAAATGAAAAAAACCTAACATCCATATTGCATCCTGAGATTGGATAACGTTTATCGCTGGCAGGTGTTGGAGAACTACGCGATAAATAATAATATTTCATAGATACATAGTTAAAAAATGATGATTCTACTTAACACCTTGATAGATCGTTTTGACGGATCAGATCGTTTACAAGGCTAATGAAACATAATAACTGACGATAAGAATCATACCTTAACTAAATCGTATTAATCATACAGAGTATTTATGGTTGTTAAGATATGCCTAACTTAGATACGCTAGAATTACATTAATTCTGTTACATTTAATAAATAACTATTTTTATAGCACATAAAAAGACCTTTAATTTATAAAAAAGTAGAGGATTGTTATGGCGCAATGGGATAGAGGCTGACTGTAAACGTAATGGTTGTGGATTCGATCATCATTCGGGGAAACGTTTACTTTTATATTATTTTAATTTCTCTACTCTGTAAAACATAGCATGGGGTTAATTTCACTCGCACCACTTAACACGGATTGTCACGTATTCGGGCTGAAAACGGAAAAAAGAATGGAGTGTTTTGACTTCTTGATCTTACCTCGACTTATGAGACGCGAAACTGTAATAGTATTAGAATTACATGAAAAAATCAAAAAAAGTCCAGAGTGGCTGCATCGCTAGTTTTCCGTTATTTAGTTTATTCAGCATAAACTTTTCTTGACATTGTTTGCCGCATGTCTTGGTTTAAACGAATTTCTATGAACAAATATATTTACTCTTGCATAAGTTCTTCAGTGGGTACATGTTAGGTATAATTTGGCATTTGTTATAATTACAAATCGCCATTATCTCAACTCCAACTTACATATAGACTATTGTCGTGTTCAATTAAAATATTTAATTGTAGTTAGGTGAAGGGTATAAGGTCGAATGCTGACAAAAAGTAAGATTTTAATCTACACGACTTATATGAAAGCCACTGAAGTTACCCAACTTATTACGGTCATTCGAAAGAGTTACAGTAAGCAACCGCTTTATTAAAGCTTATTGTTTTAATTTCGATATTGCACCATGCGTTATAGAATACGTCTGTATCTGCTAGCGAGATAATGATAGATAATACGACACAATGAAGCACGCGCCGCACCGGTTCGTTAGTGTAACTGTTGAGTCACGGACCCAAAGATCACCTGACGGGGTGCCTTTGACAGCTCTCGATGAAACGCACACGTCGCCGCGCCCGCGCCTAGATAAAGCAAAGCAACTGCTACGTTGCTATGGATATTAAATCTTATTATGCGTTTGGGGAGTAGGAACTAATTATATTATTAATGGGAATTGAGTTAAGCCTTTGATATTAATTTATTATATACTGATCTGATATCGTCTTTAGTGAACTTACCACGTAGAAAAATATTTTTTTATAAGTACTATACTTAATACGTGTATACTTTACTTCTGTCTATATCTCTTATTTAATATAGGAAGAAAAGATATATTTATTTACAATACAAAAGTTATGGATTCCATAATTGCATAAAAGATAGAGCCCGCGAGCTCCGCCATTAATGAGCAATATCACTTACATTGGCAAAAATTGCGAAAAAGCTAACAACTAAACTAACACTAAGTTTTGTCTAGCTATATTCTATCTACATGCCATAATATTGCCATAATGAGAAAATATCTTCTCTAAATGGTATTTCGTAAAGGTTGACTGACTGACAAAGACTGTCTCGACCTTCAGCAATGTACCATAATTTCACGACTTCACACAAAGACTGTCAAGAATAATTAAAGTAATTACTGTTTACAATAATTAATGACCCACATAACGTGATATGGTTTGATTGATCTCAACATAGTGACGGTATAATTGTGCCTTGCTAGTCGTTGTTGCTACATAAAGTGTAACCGTAGATTTTCAATTAATACTGAATATCTGAATATGATCAGATAAATTATGTATTTACTAGCCTTTGGTAACTAATATAAAATATGTTTTTGCAAATATAATTTTGATAACAATTATCATATTACTGTCTTATTTCTTACTACATTAATGTACCTACTTACGTAAACAGTTCAATATTACTTTAAAACATAGGGTTAAATTTATATGTATCAATACTCTCTAATGAATTAAAACAAAATATTTGAAAGTTTATAATTCAGTTTTATATCTACGTAAAAAATTAAAATATCAAAAAAAGTAAAAAAATAAACAATTGTTTCAAAATAAGCGGCAAAAAGGCGGCGCGAGCGCGGGCGGCGAGAACAGATAGCCGCCAGCTATCCGCTACATAGACACTACATTAGGGTTCATGCGTCCCAGCAAGCGGCTTCTTTACATTTACCATAAACGCATTTAACATGTAGTCACGTTTGCATTTCTCTTTTATATGTACAAAAAGACGCAAAAGTACTGAGCCGTTTTTTTATTATAAGATATCGTTCTAAATATGGATATCTATTCTGTGTTTAATAAATCTGCACCGCGTCTGAGAACATTTGAAAAATAAATTCGGCCAGATTCTTTTTAGAAAATAGAATCGCATACTCTTTACTGGGAAATAAAAATCATGAACAAAATATATTATGATTGGACATCCCTTATTAAGGCCTCATTAAGACTTTCCGGAAGTTATATTGCTATTGACCTAATCTAAACACCGTTGGCATTTATTCATTGTTATCTTAGCATTATTCAGAACACCTTACGATACCTAAGCAGGTATAATGAACTACCATTTAGAGAGCCTTAGCAGTAAATCACGGTAACTCGATTAAGCATCCATAATACTATATTGGGATAACAGAAAGGTAAGTAACTTGGCGATAAAATAATTTTATTTTGCCATTTTAATATACATTTTTTTATATTTTTTACTTCGAAGTTAAGTATATTAAATAGCAATTTCACAGTTTTCCCCGCATAGCACGATCGTTAGAACTTAGTGCCAAAACACTCCGTTCTTTACTAGAACTTGCAAGTTATCTTAAATACAAATAATAATATCACTGTATAAGTATTTTTCCTTATGTATATTTTATATTATAATGCTTATTAATTCATCCTTTCCTACAGCACTACTCTTTTTTCCGCTTTTAGTTGGCAGGCAGAGAGAACCTAGTGGCGAGACACTTCGGTTTTTTTTTCTTGCTTCACGCTGTACCCCGCACACAGCAGGGTAGGCAGAAGGAACCTAGTTAAGTTAAGACACTCCGTTCTTCATTTTCCGCTGAATTCGAAGGCATTGCGTGTTAAGTGGCGGAACTTAACGCCGCGCTTTTCTTCCACACCAGAGTGAAGAAAATGGAAATATTAAATATTACTACTCCCCGAACGGGAATCGAACCCACAACCAGGCGCTTTACAGTCACATTTTTTGCCACTGCGCCACGACTGGCCTCAATTTGTTCAATAGTTTTCAATTTCCATAAACTTTTTTTCACTATACCTGAATAAGCGTTATATTTAGAAATTAATTAAAAATGAATCTCTCCTTTGATAAACAATAATTATTGTAATACCATTGCCAATTATTCTAACAAAGCTGTGTGATACGGTGCATTGCGTGGGCGTCATTGGCACGGACGGCGCGATTGACTCGTCAACAGCTATCGGAGTTCACTTAGCGCTAACGCGCGCTTTAGCGTGCGGCGCCGTTGTACGCCTGCGCCGCATCGCACTTGTCATCTTGACTTTGTAAAATATTCATACAGACTTTAAGAAGAGATATAAAAGGATTTATTAAATAATACTACTTTATAGGAGTCCGTGGTCGCTGACTCTTTGGATAATTGAAACGTTCTCTAGAATATTTGTTACTTTCCTAATGGATATATTGGAACTTATGCTTATGTAAGCTTATGGTTACTTTGCATATAGCAAAGTAACCGTAAAAATCGAATCTACAAAATTCAAGAAGTTGGTATAGTATTAATTATTTTCTTTCAATTAAGCTTTTAATTTTAAAGTGTCATATCTGATTTAAAATTACGTTTAAATATGCCACTAAATTCATACCTATAGGTGATTAAATACATTTAGGTTTGAGTAACCTGATGGAAATATTGTACCTACTAAAAAATCAGATCACTTGCCTCGCTTTCATTCGTTTGGATTAGGTTTAATTGTACGGTGCCTATATAATAGAGTTATACCGACTCTACCGTATATGCACAATATTCAAATGTGAGGACCGCTCAAAAATAATTACTACTTCTTTTTGAACAAGGAATTGATCCGTTATTGCAAAATGAAATCTCCTCTGTGAAATAAAATGAAACCAATTAACATTAACAATAATAAACTTAGGCTTATGGGAAATTTTATTTATGTATTATTCCACATTTAATGAGTATGCGAATATGTAGGGGTACGCGTATAATTCTGGGTTACCTTTACTTCATTAAAAATACAACAATAAGAAACGAGAACGTTTAGTGATTAATGTAATACACTCCACAGTTCCCATTCACATATAAAGGGTTCGTTTTATCGGTTACTGTTATTCTCAACAATAATGAAAGCCGTTTTAAGCAACTATGAATTATTAACGTTCGTATAGCGTTACGTTTCCTTCTAAAATACAATCTTAACAAACACCTTTAAGTCATTCATCTTATATCATTATTTAAAAACGGCACTAATTATTTTGTTTAAAAATTAAATCATCATGTTTCGATCATTAAATATACCTATACATAATGTTGTTTTTAATTAAAATTAATAACGATTTCTGTGCAAGAATGAGCATTGGGGTGGGCGCAGTCATTGATGAGCGTTTCTAATGTCTGCGTGCACCGTAAGGCGCAACTGCATAGTTTTACCAACACACATGGGGGTCTGGATAAAATAAAACCTTTTACAGTGTAATTAATTGGCCTAAGTAGTTTAGCATATTATTACAAATTATATGTACACGTAACCTTTTACTTTTAACCTTAACCTTATACTTAATATTTTCTTTGTTATTTAATTTTTTATTATAAATTTCATATTCGTTTTTTTCTTATTCACGTTACAAATATTTATTATCAATACAGTATTGTATTATTGTAACAAATTAACTGTGAGGTCTACTGCAGTATACTAGAAGAAAGACATTTTATATGCATATGTCACATTTTACGAATGTCATAATGGACTTTATAAGTGGGGAGTAAAGCTTTCGATATTTCCAAAGTAAAGTTTAGATAAACAGAGATATCTAAGGACCGGTACTACGAGCTTACTCACCGTCTGGCAGCGCACGTGCGCGCGCGCCGCTAGGGACGGGCCAGCTAATCACTGCAAGATTAGTGATTTTCTTACATTTATATCGATAGCAATAATCTCAATTATTGAATAATGAGTTATTAAACAAGTTATATGAAATAAAACACATTTACACATTGTTTTAGATTTCAATAGAAAAGACATCAACGAACTTATATCTTATATACGATATCTTAAAATTCAAACTGAACACTAATTATGTGTTTATAGTGGAAACAATACTTATGTGCCACTTAGGTAATCAACAAAACAATTAAATTGTATTTCACTTTTTACCTATGTCCATTATATTCAAAAACAATTATAGTATTGACATTTGGCGTAGCTCACGGTTAACGCAACAATTGAGTTATTTTAACACGAGGAAGTCCAAATATGATTTTTTAATTAATTCAATTTGTTTAGTAAAATTTAATCATAGTCAAATCTTTTGCTCAATCACTAGACTGTTATCCCGTCCAATTGTAAATATCAGACATTTAACACACAGTGATTTCGCGGCCGGTCATTATAAATAGATTGTTGCGATACTACGACGTGTTTACAGGCAGTATCTGTCGATAGCCGATTCAGTATCAACACGGAGTCATGCAATCAAGTTGCCGACAAATAAGTTACCAACGAAGTTGTATTTGTTTCTTCTAAGACAACTGTACTGCCTGTACTCTTGCACTCTAATTTTAATTTTATTTTTTTATAAGATTTATGTGTTTATTCTATTACCAACTAAATATACTTATATATCATGCATCATGTTTCTATGTTTTTTTTGTAAGTAACAAATATGCATGTCCTTTTACACAAACTTGTTCTAAATATATTTGAATAACTTATTTTTGGAATAACTTATATTTATAAATATCCGTTATTTAAGGCACCTTACTTAAAGATTACGTAGAATACTTTATAATATAAACGTATAAATCTAGTATTTTTATTGACAAAAGTATCAAATGATTTGTGAAAAGGTACAAGAATAGATAAATGGACATTTACAATAATCCACAGTAACGAGATATCTTCACTTAGTTATTTCTGCTGTCAGTAACGAGAAATAACGATGTAGGAAGAACACGGAACTATTGCGTGTTCAAGACGACTATAAGAAAAGCCGTTTACCATAATATTTGGTACAAATAAGTGACCCAATATATTGATACATAGTATTTATATAGAATATTTTACACTTATCGAAGTTATAATTTTTTTCTATTATATATATAGATATATTCCGATTAATAACTAATTCCAATATAAAAAATTATGCCGTATTCTTCCTACATTGGAATTGTGGCATAGTTGGAAAGTGTATAAGTGGTGAACGTGGGATCATTCACCACTCCTGGTATTTTCATTTTAATTTAAAAATTCAACAACTAATAAACTAGAAAATATCAAATAAAATTTTGATTTGCTACCTAGATTGTTATGATTAATATATACATACAATTTCATATATTTAATTATTGAGTTACGTTGTGTTACTACGTGTTTGAAATGAGAGTATACTATAAATCTTTCAATACAACATTCAAATATAAGTTAATATTTCATTACTTAATAAGTTTATGTAAATATAATTTAATGTAGCTGTATTCAATTCCATAAATAAAGTGATATCTATAAAGTGCATACTTATTTTCAAATCCGACGTAATCGAGTGAACATTGACACACGCTAGACCAGTTCGGCGCGGGCGCAAGCGGCACGCCATATTAATGACTTGTTGTAAATTATTAAACGCCTCGACGGCCGCCGCACTGCCGTACTACTGCACAACGACAACGCCCAGCCACTTGTTCCATTGTTGGCATTCAGAACAAAATTGCGGAAACTGGCTATTTGTTATACACACCGTTACAAAACAAATTTTAATACCTAGATCAGTTATTTTTTGAATTACTGCCAATTTACCTTACCAATTCTTTGTTCATTGACTATGTCAGTTTAAGAACTAATGAACAAACATTTGTGGCCCTATTAATCTATATTTTAAATAGAAATTTTAAATCTGAATATGGAGGCTGATAAAATTTACAACAACTCACAAAATTAAATTTATTATTCATTACCCAATACGATATTTAAAGATTAATTTGCTAACATCCAAATTAGTGGTCAAGAAAGTGGCATTAGATGCATCTTGTGCGTCTATACATTTCAACAGATGATGGGTGTAGCACATAGCGTATTATTCATTATAGCAGTAGTATCATATATTAAAGATGGTGATCTAACAGTGAATTAAAGCTGCTGTAATAGAGGAGTGGCACAATATTTCTAAGTAAAGTAGAAGTAGGCTGATGAAACTTTAAAAGCTGTATAATTGAAGCAGTAAAAAGCTGTTTTGCAACGATAGGCGGAGTTGTACGAGTATATGAAAATTTAACAATGTAATCTTTATCTGAGAGTTGAATAGGTAGGTGAAGCAGACGACGAAATCAGTATGAAAGAAGTAACTATTGTCATAAGAAGTTTGAAATGTGGTAAGGCAGCGGGAGAAGATAGTAGATAGGGAGTTACAACCAAGATAATCAAATATGCCGCGCGTTTTGGACTTATTTTGTCTTCTGCACGTGACTTATACTATCTTCTGCAAAATTTTTGCCCGAGAGATCTTTGTTCTGAGAGGCCTAAGGAAACTTTAGATCTAGAAAATAGTGCACAGATCAGGTCCACTTCGGATCACAATAAATTTTTGGCAGTTAATAAAAAAGCTTTCGGTGTATTTTTCGAAAAAACCTTTCATATAGTTATACGAAAGAAATTACTGGAGATACTGCCCCAGTATAATGTGACTGAATTTCTGAACGGAATACAAGATTGGGATATATGTACCTACATGTTTGACTCTGGAGTCACAAAAACAATTAAACTAAAAACCAATCTTAACCTATTCTATTTATACAAAAAAAAAACATTCGACAACAATATCGAAAACATATTTTTTGTGAGATAAATATTTTTTTGTTTTTAAATTAGAATATTACCTTTTTGAAAGATACTGTCAAAGAAAGTTAAATAAGCAAACATAAATACTTACAAGCTACATGTTATTATCAAACTTCCCCACGATTTTTTTCCGTAAGTTATAAAATTTGTATATTAAAATAAATACACTGCTTTCAAATGTCAAAAAGTCTTCAATGCACATAACTAATAAAAACTACCTATTGACGGTATTTACTTAATTAAATTAATTACAAATGAAAACGTGACAAAAAATACGTAATCTAATAGTGTACCTATATATTGACATGAAATAAACAACAAACAATCAATCGTCTAGATTTATTTTATAGGAGATCGGTTCCGCAACTGTAAAGGATCAATGCGAACTCGAATTTCGTAACGTCATCCTAAGGTGACCAAATTGATCGATGACGAACGCGTGCGCTCGCTGCTTGTCAATTATGTTACGAGTTCAGGGCCTGAGATACAGCTTATCTATGCTTAGCCATCTTTCTACGCTTGCGTTAACGTTAACAAGAGAAACGTTGAGCTATTAACGGATTGTATCTCAGACCACCGTTTAAAATCGTCGAAATTATTTAGCCCATTTAATATCGCATAGTTTTCTTTTTTTTATATATTTTTTAAAAAGGTATACACTTCATCATGCTTTCTCGTGTCTGACCTGCACACCCTACAAAATGTTTTTGTTATAAGAATTGGATACTATGAAGATGACTTGGGAGTGGATTTACAATCGTCATAATATTTCAGTGTAAATATATTAGTGGTACAGTAATAAAATTAATACAAACGTTATCAACAGAAAAGGTAAAAATAAATACACAAATAATGAAATAAAGATGAAATGTAAAAAACAACAATTCAACCTAAAAGCTATAAAATATTACGCAATTTAAAAAACCACTTTTATTTTGTTGATAAAAAGCATTTTTGAAAACATAACCAGATCTATCATTTCCAGCCGCCGCAGCCGCAGCAACATACTTATCAATAATGTTGCTGAGGCAAATATAAAAATAACATACAGATTTTTCGCTGTGCGTCTTTATTTTTGCATCGTTCAGTTAGTTTGTTAATGAAATATATGTTTTGTAGTTTTTTTTTTAGCTTCACGCTGTATCCCGCACACATCAGGGTAGGCAGAGGGAATCTAGTGTCAAGACACTCCGTGGGCGTAAGTGGCGGAACTTAACGCCGCGCTTTGCCTCTGATACCAGAGCAAAGGAAATGGAAATATGAAATATTTCCTCTCCTCGAGTGGGAATCGAACCCACAACAAGTCGTTTACAATCACACGTTCGTGCCAGTGCTCCGCGACTGGCCCCAAGTGTTAGTAATTTCGCTTTTTGGGCTCTTTTATATACTTCCCAAGGGGCCATATATTATTAATAAGAGAAATTGATCATTTTTATGTTACTCTACTTATTAATAGATAATTTTGAAATCATATAATTTAAGAGTATTCAACTCTAATACTGAAAAAATGTTTCTTTCTTGATTTTATACTAATATGCTGATTTTTCAATTTTTTTTAGAAAGAAGTCAATTACTATTTTGGGTTATGTTTAAGAGTTTTTTTTTTCCATGAACAGTCATATATTATTTAAACAAAAGAGACGCATGAAAATTATATAATGTAATAAATATATATATGTATATGTGGCCATATAATATTATACTTCATATTAATATTAATGTGTAAAGTTGGTACAATATTATGCTAAAAAAACCACGTATGCTGCAAGCAGCTGCATCAAACTTTAAAGCATTCTTCATTAACAATAGAATCTTTACAGGTTGTTGCTATACTAAAGGACCATCTCGTTTTCAAAGAAATTCACCGTCAATACCGCCAAAACTGCCATTGCATAAACTCTATTGTCCATATTTTTTTTGTTATAGTTTTTACACCGTCAGCTGATCGCCAATCGGTACTGAAATATGTATTTCTTACAATAAGATTGAAATGTTCTTTAACCTTTATTCTAAGAAACTTTCTTAACTACATATGTGTATATACAGAAATACATAAGGTACAAAGACAAACCTCCTTTTCTGCATTTATAAATTTAATACACATGTAATTTATTGCACAGACATTATTATAAAGTAATTGACGACATAATGTTAAATAGTTTTGTAATATGTACATAAAAACTTAATGTATTCCGGTGATTTAATTATTTATTAATAATTATCATTTTTCTTAAAAAAGTAATAAATCATCGACTTAGTTACTTATAAGATTGACTGTGGTGTATCAGAGAGAATCCGAAAGTATTGCGCAAGGCGAAGCTAGGCAGGCGTGGTTTAATGTTTCTCTTGTGGAAACAGCTGTACGCTCCCCTTTACCTGAACATTATGTACCGAGCACGTGTTATATATGCCCTCGCTTCTTAGATAAATACGATTTATATTATAAGTCCTTACATCCGGAGTAGGTAAAGGACACAGGCGTCTTGCCCATTCACTGAAATAAACTGATTTACCAACTTAATGAACAGTAAGAATATATTATTGAAATATATATTTTTATAAATTATTCATTTTTATGAATACATATCATCATTTTTTTGCAAAGTCTTCTTGCATCTATATAAATTTACATTTGTTGTTCTTAAAAATCACCATAGACAAACTTGATTGGATAACTGAACTATCTTAAGACATACTCGTACATAGAGACTCTAAGTTTTCTATGAACCGTATAAACCTAGTTGTAAGTGGTAGTATATTAGAACATGATTGACATTTTAAAATAGAAATAATTATGAAACAAAAGGTTTAAAGTTTGTTAATAGTAATTATTTAAAAAAAACTTTTTTTATGGCTTTTAAGCTATGAGTAATTTATAATTTATTATGATTTTTAAAACATTAATAGTAGTAAACATTAAAAGTACATTTAATTATACTTTTGTCGTTTCAGAGAACAAATTGTACGTGTTTATACATGTATAAACCATAATCGGTTTTTAAAATGCATTTCAATTATTATTTTTTTATCTTCATACTTTTCCCGCATAGTTAATATTTAGAAAGAACCTAGGTTCTTTAGGTTTCACTTTCGTTTTGCGTAAAATGTGCGGTGCCTAAGAAACCCATTAACTTCATTTGATACCTGGATGATTGGAAATCTGTTGTATATTTGTTTTTTTTTTTAGCTTCACGCTGTATCCCGCACACAGCAGGGTAGGCAGAGGGAACCTAGTGTTAAGACATTGCCCACCTTTCGCCGAATTGGGAGGCATTGTGTGTTAAGTGGCGGAACTTAACGCCGCGCTTTGCATCTGATACCAGTGCGAAGAAAATGGAGATAATAAATTTTTCCACTCCTCAAGTGGGAATCGAACCCACAACAATTGAGATTGTAAAATATTTGAGATTTATCTAAAGTAACAAAATATATTTGTTACTTTAGATAAGTCTCAAATATTTTTATAAAATTGTAGCCTTTTTGGCGACGATCGTTCTTCTTCATACGAACTTTATATATTTCAGATGATTGTTATTGTATTTATTAACTGACAATAAGTAAAACAGACACAAGTCACATAACCTGCAAGTACTGCACATATTTTGAGCTGTCTCGAGCATTATAAATTCTTATTCTTCATACACAATAAAAGATACGTTATTTAAATAGATTGATACATAATAATACGATTACCATACATCATATTTTTATTCTTATGTTCTGTATGTGCTTCTTATGTGTCGTGAATAACTTTCTCATAAGTCTGTGCATAATCTATTAACAAAATCTTGAATTAATGTATTTTTTTGTTTAATATGCATCTCCTATGCTTAATCAAACTTATTCAGATACCGCTCGTTTCAATCGAAGTCACGCACAAAGAGAACCGGATCAAAAAAGTAGTGCATATTTATATTGAATTAATTAAAACTAGTTTTCAATTGTATCCCAAAGAGTAACGATGTTGGATCCGTTTAACTCAACGAGTCTCCCTTTCAAAGTCAACAAATAAGCAATCGGAAGCTCTGAGCAGGTGTGTTCGACCTTTCCCAGGGCAAGTTTTCTAGAATACTTGAATAAATACTCAATAAATCACCTACCGTTCATGAGAATGTTTTATTATTATAATTATTTAAATAAATGCAACCGTCGCGGCGATGATTTCTGTAATATATAGGCGGACATAGTCAGGTTAATAGATTGTCCTAGATATTTGGCTTTAAAATATTAAAAATGTAAGACAGTTAATGCAGAAAGGAAATAGCTCATTGGAGAATTTATTTAACATAACAATTACTATGTTTGAATGAATAGCTCTGGATTTATGAAGATCGTAACTTAAATAGTAATCTCAATCTTGATTTGAACACTTTGAGGCCATAGATCGCGATGTGGGTGAATATGTTGCACTCATTTCACGTACGCCTCTTGACACGTGTCGGTCGATCACCAAGTACTTGTTATTAACTGTATCAGTATTGTACGGATATATATAGACGTTAATATTTTTATTATATATACGTTCGTCAAATCATATTTGCTTCATTTAAATATTAAGAAACACATAATATATTGAAGGTATGTAGGTATATTTGTAATTCTATACTCATAATATACTTTTTGATATATATTAGTCTTTTTATTTTTATATCGACGGAGTAAGCTAATTTATTACGCAATACACAAAGGTATGTTCGAGTAACGAAATTTAAGGAAAAATCACAACCAAAAGACGTGCATATTCCACCAGTATCATAATATATTAAGTAGGTACATTTTATTTTAACCTTCCTGAAATAATGCATGGAAAGAAGCTTATCATAAAGTTTCATATTTTTATAAGTCTTCAATATTGTTCGCATTTGAATAGCTCATTTAAAATGTAGCTTTATTTTAATTTTAGTACTTATATATTTGATTTTTGCTCATTTAAACCAATGAGTATTAAACGATTTCATAAATCCAATAGTTCTTATTGGATAACAATTCAAATTGATCATTTCGTTTTTGCAATCAAAATTGATCATTTGTTTTATCAAATTTCAGAATCATTAATTTCAAATTCTATTTGAATATTAGGTAGTTTACAAAACATACTGATATCGTCAATCGTGTAAACTAATTGCCTTTTGCGCCCTGCCTTATCTAATCAGGTTCTGAAAGGAGCCGATGTAAATTCTGGAACACATGTGTTTGCGCGAGCGCACGTGTTCATTGATGTATCTTTGGCCTCAAAGGGGATCGACTCCTGACGGGAATAGGTAACATTAAGCAACCCATAAGTAAACACTACTCATCATCACCCTTGTGAATGTACAAAGAAAATCCTTATATTCTGCTGATAATGAAAAATATGTCGAAGCTACGTAAAGAAAACACATCTGAGTCACGTGGGATTTGACACAGTTATAGGGAACGAAGGATACCTATAATTTATTTTATTAATAGAAATAAATTTAATGATAAGCAACTGTCATTATCTTCCGTTCAGAGATATTGTTCATATTCCCGACCTGACAAACGAAACGCTATAGGTATCCCTAACAATGACGAAAAGTGTAAGTACAACCACCAAAGTGTTAACATCAGGTGTTTCCTGGATTCTCCGCTAAGTGTAGGAGATGTCTGAAGTAAAATTGTAAATGTTTTGGTATACAAACTTAAATATAAATATAATGGACACAACAATAACTAACAATATTTAAAAACGTTTCGTCTCGGTTTTAGTACAGATGGAGGCCGGCAGGTTACATTAACATTAATTTATACAAGCGGGGGAGTTGAACACAAAACACGAAATTCTAATTGTTACATTTTTGTTGGTCATCCCTATCAATATGGCACGTCGCAACAGTCGTTAATTTCATTAAGAGCTTATTAAGCGGGCACGCGACCGCCAACAGTTGGGCTCGACACACGGATGATATAATCGAAAACCTTATGGAGTGGAACGCGACTGTTGCTTGCCTGTTGTTTGTAATTTTAATTTAACATTCATCTACATACAAAACTGAGTAATGAGCATAATAATATTAGAAGTATTATTAATTTTAAACTATAATATAAGAAATAAATACTTAATAAGTTGAATAACAAAAGTTAGTGTCAGCGAAGAAACATTAAACTTATAAAATACTTTTAATAAATATATTGACTTAGTTTTAATATTTAGGTTAATTTAAGGATCGGCGACTTTTAAAAATTTTTGTTAATTTAAGGATCAACATGTTATATAAGTAACTTACATAGAGACAAAATCAATTATAGTGATATGAATCCATTTAAAGCTTATTTATCATCAATTTGATGATTAAAATTGGAGGCCACTACCATTACGTGTTCACGCAGTGTCGACCACCGGTGTCAGATGGTACTTAGCCCCTCAAAAAGCCAGTAATGAATAATAATCCTAGATTGCGTAACAATGATATCAAATTGTAATATACTCAAATTAACATAATATACCATAAACATATTTACATACTTTTGTTAAGAAATATTTGAGAAAAATGTTAATGTTTTTTTGTTAAATGGTTTTTCTAGTAGGTATATAATATAAAAAAAAAATTAAAAAATATGACGCATCCTCTTCATCCATGGAAATCCTTAGTAAAATAGGAAGAGTAGGCCAATGGAAGGCACAGTGTGACGCCAATGAATATTGTTATTTAAATGCAATTTTAAATTTATTAAGAAAAAATATATCCTTTTGCCTAAGGAATAGTAAATCGACAAAATCTAACAAATGTCAACACGTCTAAGCAATTTGAAAGATTATTTATAAAAGAATGTTTAGTTTACATAACGCCTTAAAACATGCTATACCCATTATGTGCATTTTAAGCGTTGCATACTAATTAGTTCGCCATCTTGGTGTGGTGAGACATCGTCTGTCCGTAATCGTGATTGGAAGTAGGTTCTATTTTCACTCGATAAACAATCATAATTTAATTATTTAGAATTCTCCGCTGTCGTGAATACGACTACGCCTGGTGTTACGGATCGTCATTAAACACAACAAAATGTTCCTACGACATTCGATTTTCTCTGACTACCTTGCGATACGTTAGTGTTAAGCTAAAATAAAATTTAAAAAAGATAGGAAATATATTGTGTAAGTGGACTGTATCTGAGTAAATACATTTATTTATTTCTCAAGGTTTATCAACAATATTTACAATGAAAGAAGACAATTTTGGACTATAAAAAAGTACAAAAAAATGTGAACTTACCGTAATAAGAAATACAAGCAACACATCACATTCATTATAAATAGGATTTCAAAGCAAAATTAATAAATAAGTA
>JAHESG010000089.1:0-25001 GCA_019049465.1 Dryas iulia moderata | reverse complement strand
TTCTATAAGTTTCAAACTTTTTAGGTTACTTCAAATTAAAATATACGTTTTATAAAAACGTCTTTTTCAATTTCCTAAGTGTTTGAATAACGCTTAAAAAATATAAAAATTATTCTTTTATTTTATCATAAATGTACAGTTACGTATATATACATTATATAGACATATATGTGTTTAAAAATCAAGTGTAAAAATATAGGTATCAGAAACTTAGTAGAATTCTAGTTGCTCATATGCATTACGATTATAAATTTGACCAAAAGTATTCTATTCAGCAGTACCTACCTCCTTAATTTACTAAGTAGCTTCTGGTTTCTGACCAGAATCATTAAATACTAATTTTTAATTGAATGCATAGCACATTCACATACAATAGGTTGCGGAACGTCATCCTTATGTGAAGTGCAGGTGAGAAACCTCTCCATGTATATTTATATTAGCGAAGTTAGGTATTCTAACCATAACGTATTCACATTAAATTTAAAATACAACAACATATTTCCAACTATTTTTTACTATTGTCATAAAACTTAAATTACATTCCGCGTTTATAATTGAATTGTTCCATATTGAGTTCTCAATTCACACGACGTTCCTAGAAGATGTATATAGCGACATCCCGCTGCGTCTTCGCCCAAAGTGTCAAAATGTCTAACGTAAACCACCCTGAGGAAACCATAAAATATTTCTTTTTAATTATTTGTAGTTGTTCAAAAATCAATTTTATGTTTATTTTAATAAGGCTTTACATACGTGTCACTATTTTCAATGGTAGATTTGCGGTGCCTAATATTGTATTGATGAATATCGTTGAATTGTTATATTCACGTCTACTTCAAATATAAGAAACGTATCTATTAAAATTCTGAGAAATCCATCGTAAAAATAAGTTGTCGTCGATCGCAATGATATAGTATTTCATCTAAACTATTTTTTAAGCCAAGTTTGTTGCTTATTGTATCAATTGTCATAGAAGGTTTATATATTTTTCTACATTTTTTTTTATCACCTTTACACTTTTTCTGTCTGCTACTCTTTTTCTTCCTGGCTTTATCCTGGCTTTAGCCAGGGTCTGCTTTCCTGCTTAACCTCCTCCAATTTGCACGGTTTTTGGCATCCTCGGTGGTAAGTCCATTGGCTCTCATATCCTGCTTCACGGTGTCCAGCCATCGCTTTCTTGGGCGTCCTGGGGGTCTTGTTCCAGGGACAGACATATCAAGGCAAATTCCTCCGACATAGTTCTCAGGCCGGCGTGCAACGTGGCCATACCATCTCAGGCGACTCTCTTATAGCTTATCCGCTACGTCACTGACACGAAGCCTACACCGGATAAATGGATTGTGTATGCGGACAGCCCGCGTAACGTCACACATCCATCTCAGCATCTTCATCTCCGTGACGTGAGGCTGCTGAGTGTGCCTGGACAGTACTGGCCAACATTCACTGCCATATAAGAGAACCGGTCGGACTATCCTCTTGTATATTAGTCCCTTAAGCTTAGGCGGTATACTGCGGTCGCAAAAGTCCGGGCTCCCGCAAGACATGTACTCGGTCTTCGTCATATTTAGTTTAAAACCGCCGTTCTCAAGCGTATCCTTCCAGATGTTCACGCTTCGCTCCAGCGTCAACCGGCTCTCGTCAATGACCGCTATGCCATCGGCATACATCATTAGCCATGGGGGCTGGTCCTGGATGTAAGCCGAGACAGTGTCCAGCACTACATTGAACAAGAACGTGCTAAGAGCCGAGCCTTGGTGAACCTCAACAGAGATCGGAAAGGGTTTCGTATCGCCAAAAGGGTCCAAACCATTGAAACGGAATCGCGGTACATGTCTTTGATGATGTCAATATAGGCCTCAGGGATCCTTTTGGATCGCAATGCCCACAAAATACATTGATGAGGCACGCAGTCAGAGGCCTTCTGCAGATCTAGGAATGCCATATGCAGAGCTCTCCTTTTTCATGTGGCATTCCTAGATCTGCAGAAGGCCGGCCTGCCAGTCTGCCACTGTTCGCCAGAAATAGAGACATTCCGTGTTGATTGGCCAAACTCTCGGGTACCAGAGCGTTCCCCAAGTTCCCGTTCATTAACATCTTTTTCGTACGTTTATAATTTACGAGACGATGGCGTATAACGCGAAGGAATTAATAGTAAAATGGATAAGTAAAGATCTTTTATCTATACAAATAATTAAATATATTATTAAATTAGCCGCTTAATACTAAATGCAATATGTATGTCTGTCCACCTGTTTGTTTCTTTGTCTTGGCTAAATGAAATGGCTCTCTGGAGTAGCTCAGCTGAACTCGAGGAGACTTCCCTATGATGTAATAAAGAGTAGAGTTTAATGTGCTTTTATTTTATAATTATAATTTTTATATTAAATTTGACTTAAAAGAAGTCGCGGGCATAGCTAGTATATAATACATATTATAGAGTGTACAGTTTGTTAGATCTAAGTACCTAACACAACATGTATCGTAGATTCCGACGATGTTCGCGCGGCGCTTTGCTTCGTTCAAGCAAGCATTTGTCAAATTGACATCTTAATAGATACTCCATAGGTGAGAGGAATATTTTTAAATACAATTGGTATGTACTTAATGAAGCAAATGGCGTACGTTGAGTATTAATGAGGGTTAGATTTATTACTCAGCATTTGCCATATTTATTTTTTACAACTTGATGAGCAACGTATTTAATTTTAAGCAAGCTTTAATTTTAAGTATTCAAGTTTTCAGTTAGTAATGATAGAAAGTTGTACCAACTACAATATTAACATTAATATAATTTTTGTTAATAGAATATTCAATAATACTAAATCAAGAGATTTATTTTTTATTTTTACGTAAATTATTACACTAAGTGATATATACTATAACAATTTACTTAAACACAAAAAAGTAGATAAAATATCGTTTATATTATCAGTACATACATCTTGAATACCCATTACTACAGATGTTCTATTTTATTTATATATAAAACTATGTTAAAATATGGATTCTGTGGCCGTTGTTGCACGATAGGAACGGGCTGATTGTAAAAGTGATGGTTCGATATATTCGATGAGTTCGATTGTCATCTGGAGTATTGATTATATATTATTTTCAATTTTGTGCCCGCACCTGAGCAACCGACAAAACGCGTTGTTGAGTTCCACCACTTAACGTTTCTTAATTTCGGGAGGAAAGTGGAGAACTGGGTCTCTTGACACTATGTTCTCTCTGGTTCCTATACGGGAAAAAGCGTGAACCGGTCACTTTTTTATATAGAACTAGCAAGACTTTACAAGCAACAATTTCGGTGTTACCGTTGGATGTTTTACGTACGTAGAGTGATGAAACAAAAAAATGGAACATGCTTACAATTTAGAGACCTAATTGGTTTTATATTATTTGTATTCATATAAATTATGACATCATATTTAAAGAATATTAAAATAGGCCAATTGTTATAAAATAAAATTATGGTAGCAGCTTCACGTTTTTACCTACATAGCAGGGTAACTATTGACCTAGGAGCCTAGTGTCATTTCTCGTTCCGTTCTCCACTTTCCGTCCGAAATCTAGTCTTTGCGTGCTGAATGGTGATACAAAAAATATATACCTAATCATTAGAAGAGCTTCTAAGTCTCTAAGAGCTTATAAGTACTATATAAGTGAGTAATGAATAATTAAGAAAAAAACAAGAACTATTGTATTATTACAAGGCATAAATAAAACAATAAACAATTTTGTAAGTTGTCTTTAATTTTGATCGATCGACTGAATTGCCGTATCTACATGACAGCAGATTATCCTTTCATGGCTCGAAGGGCCATTTTTGATGGACAATGTGATAATAAATGTGTGCTGCGTATAGTATGTATGTATTTATTAGGAATTTGTAGTTTTCTTCTATAGTTATATAGGGCAAGTTGACTCGGAGGCACTCTCTCGGCACGCCTGCTAAATAAATTCATTAGTGTTACCAACTCCAGGCGCACATTAATTATATTATAACTAATTCTATATACGTCGATGACATAATAATAATTTACATATTGTTATTAATCAATATTTCATATACTTAAAGTCGCATACTCTCTAACTTCATACCAATTATTATTGTTTATTAACTTTCTACGACAACTCTGCACTGTTAAGTGTTCTCAGATTTAATCTTGTATTGTATCGCATTCTTAAGCCCTCATTATTTAAGCTGTCACCCATTTACTTTAAAACGACACTTGTGAAATATTCCCAGAGCAAATATTATCCTGAACCGTCATAATTTAAGCACTTCAGAATGACGCTTGTATTACTTAGTCTAAGTTTTTGTATGTGTTATTATTGTTTAATTTCTGATGTTTGTACTTTCGACCTTTTTACTGTAAACAACTAATTGAGTATTTAAGGACCAATATTTATTTAGCCAGGGGACTTCTATTTCTAAACTCATTGTGTAAAGATGTATCCTACATTAAAAGTAGTTGTAATAAATATTTGTAAATACAAGTTATATTTTCACTACGTACCGCAGCCATCCTGGGGTTACGTTTACACTTCAGAAGTGGGATAATGTCAGGCCCATATGTTCATGGTATTGGCATAAGAAGAAGCCACTTGCAAACTACGACAAGAGACAGTGACGAAAATTCTATTTTTTTTTTCTCTAACTATTTGCGATGAAAATGTAGAAAGGCGCCGAAAGAGAGGCCGTGTGACTCTCTACTCCACGCGGCGTTCATCCCAACGTTCCAGCCCGCGGCAAAAACCAACTACCGTTAGAGGGTGGCTACACAAGATTGACCAGCTAGGCGACGTGTATGGGTGGAGCAACAAAGTTCGGCAGTTTATATTGGAAGTTCGTCTTCGTGGATCAGTGAGCTTGTCAACAAACATATGAAAATAAATACTCAATTTGACCAAGTACCACGTGGAGAGTAGGAAGCAACGCTTCGTATATTACACAAAGGAAAATCATCTTCAGCAGAGAAAATGTTGCAAGTGCAAGAGAGAAGGTCACGAGGCGATGGACTGCAAGGTGCCGCGCTGTGAGCTATGCCATCGCTTAGGCCGCTCTTCTACCAATTGCTGGCAGGCAGCAGGATCTTCAGAGGAGCAAAAACCAAAGGTCAGCAATGTTTTATTCACTACGTACAACATATACATAGATTTACACAAAAAAAGTAGTAGTTGTCAATGGTCATAATCTCATCGCTTACACAGTAATCTTAACATTCGCGCAGCAACGCAAGCTGAGAAATTAAAATTAGAAATAAAACCTATTGTTACGATGAAGGGTTTCGGTGGCGCATATTCTACTCTCATATCAATTTGCATATAGACAATGTAATGTTAAGTGGTTTTGTAAAACTAACAAACTACTGTTTAACAGACATTGACTTAATTATTGGTCAGTCTATGATAAATCACCCGAATAAAAGTTTCAATATGTAACAAAATTCAATTAGTTTCGTCGAGGACTTTAATTATAATGAATTACATGAATTATCTTTGTATAAATTAGATTATGTAACAAATTTATTGTACTCATTGTATTGTATCACAACGAACTTCTGTTTTAATATAGTAATATTAATAACAATTTGCAAAATTCTACAAATATTAGTCAATCTAGTAAAAATAGTTTACAACTTTACGATTTAGATGTAGGCAATTTAAATAATAGTGATTGCAAACGATTATTGTTAAATAATTATAAGTATTTGTTTACGAAAATCACAAAAGACTTGGGGTATACAGATGTACCTACTGGAAATGCATATTGAGACAGAGACTGAAAAATGAGTTTACTTTAAGCCATACCGACTGTCTTATAACAAAAATGAAACGGTTAATGAAAAGGTCCAGAACCTTATCAATGCTGGTATTGTAAGAGACCTAATGTATGGTAATGCCAGCCCGGTAGTTCATGTAAAAAATGCAATAGATTAAGTATAGATTATAGAGCACTCGTTGCACGTACTGTTAAAAATCGAAATTTATATAGAAAATCAATATGGGTGTTTCGTCCTTTCGGTAAAACCTTATTTATCATTCTAGATTTAGCAGAAGGTTATTATCAAATTAAAATATCAAACGGCTCCATTCATAAAACTGCGTTTTTCACGCCTATGGGACATTATGAGTTTTTAAAAATGCCATTCGGTCTCGCTAACGCTCCTGCTGTTAGTGCAGGTATACAACCGGACCGCGCTAAAATTGTCTGTGTAGCTGAATACAAAAAAAACCCCAAAACATCCATCAAGTAGAAGTAAGATAGTTTGTTGGTTTGACTTCATATTTTAGAAAATTTATTCGTGGATTTGTCGAAATAGCTAGACTGTTCACTCAAATAATAAAAAGGAACGTACACTAGTCGTGGAGTACTATGCAAGAGAATGCATTTCAAACTTTAAAAAAAAAACCTCTTATAGGAAGACCAGTCCTAGGTATATATAATAGAAATGCACGCACAGAGCTTCATACTGGTGCAAGTAAATTAGGGTTAGATGGTATTCTTTGCAATATCAAAATTTTAAAGACGATGTTTTAAAACCTATTGCATATTTTAGTAGAGTTACATCAAAAGAGGAAGGTGTTTATCATAGCTATAAGCTGGAGACTTTAGCCGTTATAGAATCTCTTAAAAGATTTTGAATTTATCTCCTATCCCCGAATTAATTCCCCGTCACGGTAGTTACAGATTGCGCAGCGTTAATATTTAAAAAAAAAAGAATTAATTCCCCGCATAGCTCGTCGGTAGCTGTAAAGTCAAGATTATGATTTACAAATTAAGGATCGAAGCGGTAATTGCATGAGACACGTGTACATGCATTAAGCAGGAATCCAATTAATAAATGCGTATTGTTAATTGAAGATTCATACTGGTTAGTGACATTACAATTGCAGGATGAAAATATTAAGTTTATTTTGACTCAATTACGTAACGCCATAGACAGTACTAATATTACAGCAAAATATATTCTGAAGTATAATCTTCTCTTTAGAAAAATAATTAACGTTTTATCATACCCAAACTGGCAAAATAGTGCTTAATGCAGAAATATCATGATCAAATAGGGCATATTGGTTTTGATGAACAATTAAGGCACAGTTTTGGTTTGAAGGTATAACTACATTCATTCGAAAATATATTAAATCGTGTCCTCAATGTGCTTACGGGAAAGGTAACCACGGTTAATTGCAGGGAGAATCGACCCCATTGAAAGAGTGGCTGTATACACTACATGTTGACGATTTAGGCCCATTCGTAAAAACTCGTAAAGGAAATACGTACATTTATATATATTAGTTATTATCGATTCATTTACTAAGTTTGTGTTTGCAAAGGCTGTTCAATAATAATATAATATAATAAAATAGTTCAGTAGAAACTATAAAACAATTAAAAAATATTTCTCTATTTGGACATTCTAATTCGCTTTTCCCAGCTTATCCTAACGGGGACCTAATTAATTTTGAAAACACCGCATAATTACGTATTAATAATGACACGATGCTCATGAAAGATAGATTTGACCGAACTCATTTTTATGACATCTATATATACAATTGGTGCTCTGGAAGGGGGGAATAACCAGAGAAAGTACTAATATAACTAAAAAACTTAACGGTGTAAATACAGGACCTTAAAAAGTTAATGCTGAGCATTCATTAGATCGCTATACGACTCGTAGTATAAAAGGTATGAAGGGATATCAAAAATTTAACGCTGTAGTTCGAAGTGAAGTACTTTGACTTCATAATTCATCTGTACCTGATGAGAGTAGCAGCAATGACCGTGAAGTTGATTGGGATGATCTGATATACTTGTAAAAAAAGTTAGTTTGTAAAAGTATACAAATAAGGCTCGTTATACACAATTGCATCCGGTTAATTGAAAACAAATTATAACTTAACATAAATATACTTTGTGAAATAGCATAAATACTTTGTGAATACTTTGTGAATTCCTTGTGAATTTATTTATTTATTTTAATTATTTATTTATTTATTTATTTATTTTAATCCTCCATTACGCCAAAAAAACTTAACAGTAAACACAAAAAACACAATGAAGTACAATTTTGATGTAAAGGCGGCCTTACCAGGCAATTTGGTACTTTGTGAATTCTTTGTGAAACTTTGTGAAATCTTTGTGAATCTTTGTGAAGAAGTACATCAGCAAAGCGTGAGCTGGGTGTCTGTCTTTATTAAAATTATATATATACACAAAAACTGCGTGATCATGTACATCAGCAAAGCGTCAGCTGGGTGTCTGTCTTTATTAAAATTATATATATACACAAAAACTGTGTGATCATGTACATCAGCAAAGCGTCAGCTGGGTGTCTGTCTTTATTAAAATTATATATATACACAAAAACTGTGTGATCATGTACATCAGCAAAGCGTGAGCTGGGTGTCTGTCTTTATTAAAATTATATATATACACAAAAACTGTGTGATCATGTACATCAGCAAAGCGTGAGCTGGGTGTCTGTCTTTATTAAAATTATATATATACACAAAAACTGTGTGATCATGTACATCAGCAAAGCGTCAGCTGGGTGTCTGTCTTTATTAAAATTATATATATACACAAAAACTGTGTGATCATGTACATCAGCAAAGCGTGAGCTGGGTGTCTGTCTTTATTAAAATTATATATATACACAAAAACTGTGTGATCATGTACATCAGCAAAGCGTGAGCTGGGTGTCTGTCTTTATTAAAATTATATATATACACAAAAACTGTGTGATCATGTACATCAGCAAAGCGTCAGCTGGGTGTCTGTCTTTATTAAAATTATATATATACACAAAAACTGTGTGATCATGTACATCAGCAAAGCGTCAGCTGGGTGTCTGTCTTTATTAAAATTATATATATACACAAAAACTGTGTGATCATGTACATCAGCAAAGCGTCAGCTGGGTGTCTGTCTTTATTATAATTATATATATACACAAAAACTGGGTGATCATGTACATCAGCAAAGCGTGAGCTGGGTGTCTGTTTTTATTATATACTAGCGGCCCGCCCGCGGCCTCGCCGCGTGAATTATTTCGCTATATAGCAACTCTCGGGGGCGCATTTTTAAAAAATAAAGTAGCCTATGTTTATGCTTATATTATCAACTATATTTATGCCAAAATTCATTACAATTGGTCAAGCGGTTTACATTTTTCATATAAACTTTCATCCCCTATTTCAACCCTATAGAGGTTGATTTTTGAAAAAATAAGTAGCCTATGTTAGACTCAGTCACTTTTACTACTTTCATTCTAAATTTCATCCAAATCGGACCAGTAGATTAGCCGTGAAAGCGTGACAGACAAACTCACAGACATTCGCATTTATAATATAAGTATGGATATGTACATATATTTACTACATACAATTAAACCAAACAAAAAATACTTACACAGTGATGGACATCACCATTAGATAATAAGACTAATTATAAGTCTCAGTGCTTTTAAATTGTCACACTACAAATTAATACTAACAAATGCCATGGGCACCTGTGAGCCCATGGACAGAGTTCCTTTATTAAAATAAAAAAAAAAAAACTATTTAATGACGTGTACTTTACCCAACTTGATATTCTACCACAAAATATTACAAAAACCTCAAGAACGAATAACTCGTCTAAAATTTAAATTTCAGATGCAGTACAACAGCAACAACGGTGGTCTAACTGGTGATGCTGATCGCCGTGGGACACGGCGGATTCAGGATGGCCGAATGTTACCAACTCCAGGCGCACATTAATTATATTATAACTAATTCTATATACGTCGATGACATAATAATAATTTACATATTGTTATTAATCAATATTTCATATACTTAAAGTCGCATACTCTCTAACTTCATACCAATTATTATTGTTTATTAACTTTCTACGACAACTCTGCACTGTTAAGTGTTCTCAGATTTAATCTTGTATTGTATCGCATTCTTAAGCCCTCATTATTTAAGCTGTCACCCATTTACTTTAAAACGACACTTGTGAAATATTCCCAGAGCAAATATTATCCTGAACCGTCATAATTTAAGCACTTCAGAATGACGCTTGTATTACTTAGTCTAAGTTTTTGTATGTGTTATTATTGTTTAATTTCTGATGTTTGTACTTTCGACCTTTTTACTGTAAACAACTAATTGAGTATTTAAGGACCAATATTTATTTAGCCAGGGGACTTCTATTTCTAAACTCATTGTGTAAAGATGTATCCTACATTAAAAGTAGTTGTAATAAATATTTGTAAATACAAGTTATATTTTCACTACGTACCGCAGCCATCCTGGGGTTACGTTTACATTAGTTAAATCACCGCCGGCGGCGTTTTATGTCGGTAACTTCAAAGGGCCAATACGCCGTCTTGCCAGGGGCGCGTTCGCTCGACTTTTTACTAAGAAAACTCTGTAAACAAAATAATATGGCGCGTCCGAATGTTTGATCCACCTTTATTATCTGTGTACAGACATAATGTTTAACCAGTAAATGCTCTCCCTTGTGTTGGTTGTCTGAAATGTATTATTGTAGGCTTTAAAAATATTTAGAGCTTGTCTTTATTTGATAAATAAAGTTCCTGAAAACCAACGATGAACATTTTAATTGAAGATGAATTTTATTTTTTCTTGAATCGTACTCGTATATCTTAGTACTTTGTATAAGTTCAAATAAAGTAGTGCTGTGTGTAACAATCGAAACGTAACCTGTTGTAATGGTCATGCAGTTTCATTCAATGCTCTTATTTTACTGCGTCACATCCCCTCTTCTGGGGAGTAGAGCGAGACGGCCGATTTACGTGTGTGGTCCTCAAACTACAGCTTCGGTCATACCCGGCGACCGTCGGACGCCTTCGTACGCAAGAGCGGCAACATAATCGGCCAAATCATGATGGCGGCTCCACAAACATCCAGTACATGTATCCAGCTAGTATTTGATTCAGTACAGCCCGGGTCGCGCCAGTGTGAACGCGTCGTTTCGGTGTCTCTAGAAAATCGAAACTCGGTGTCGTTTCGTGTTTCGTCCGTTCAGTGATAAACAGGAGTGTAGAATTTGGGTGTACAAGTGTGTGGTTATGTGGCGGCGAGTGATATGACAGCGTGCGCCGCTAGACGGATTCCGGCCGTCTTCATGAGGATACTGGTGACAAGTCTGGCCCCGAGATCATGGTGGCTCCCGATTCCGAGGCTCCTTCGAATCCTCGGATAGCGGCCGCACACGAGAGCCCCTCCGCCGCCGAGGCGCGTCACAGCGCTGATCTTTACATACGCACCAGTTGGGTGGATGCCGCACTCGCTCTCTCCGAACTTGAAAAGGTGCAATATTCATTACTTATCTGAAGTATCAGTGTCAAATTTCGACTGTCATATTGCACGTGTGATTGTTTTTCTGCGAATGTCAATTCGTTTAGGAACGCGATAGCAGGGATCCGTGGCGCCGGCTAGTGGTTGTAGTGAGTACTATCAAGGCCGCGCTTATTTAAAGGCTTTTACGCAAACAATTATGATTGCCATTGATAACATATTTCGTATTTTTAAGAATCAAGTAATAGGAAATACTTTATTTCTGGCATTAAAAAAGATAATATTGAACTAAAATATTTATTTATTAGTTAAAATAAAATATTTAAAAACTATTTTTGTTCAGTATATTTTCTACTTTTGTAAAGACACAATAATGCATACAAATATTATTCTCATTTTGTGACTATAAATTAGTTTATAAAGGCGATTATAGCCTACGAATTTGAAAAATTTAAAAAGCTTAACATATTCAAAATACAATTATAAATATTAAATTCCTACTCTACAAATGTCTTAAATACTAGGAAGCTTTTATATTTGTTTTTCTGAAACATAATTGCTTACCATAAAACAGCTGTATGCAACGTAATGATATTGTAAAAATTGGATAGAAGTACGTGTAGGTAGATATTTATTGTAAGTCGGTCGTATACAAGATGAAGCAATTAAGGCACAGCGGGAAAGGCGCGGAGCTGCGCACGCGCACTAGCGGCGCGGCGCCGATAGAGCCATCAACGCGGAGAATGCCGTTTATCGAACACTGTTACCTAAGAATATACAAGATCCATTTAGAATTCATGCGCCACTCAGATAATTAATTTTATCATAAAAAATAATTCGTTTTAATAGAAAAATAAATATGGTTATAAAATATGTTAAAAATGAACAATGAAAGAGCTTTTGCAAAAGTTGACTTTTAAAAATACTTGAAAATCGTATTCCTATTCACAATAAAAACAAATCATTCGTGTCACAAATACAAACGTTTTAAAATTTATCAACTTTTTTAAAAAAGAAGAATGTATTTCTTAAAAATATGTATATCTGGTAGGACCGCACAGCGTTCGCCTCGTGGAATTGAGACATCTTGTGGTTTCCGATCTGGTATCCCTTTCTAGCTTGCTCCATGAACAGTTTCTTTCCTTTTCTTTGAAATTGTCTTTCATCTCCTTTCCACTTGTGTCTTTTCTTATGTTTTATCTTCGTCCAAACATTGCGTGCACCGGCGGCCGGCAGCTGCGCTGGAAACCTATAAATGATTGTTACTACACCCACGATTTTCAAATGTGCATCGGACTTCTGGGTATTTTCTTTAAGAATAGAATGGCTAATGAACTATTCTTCGGAAATTGATTTTGGCCTTTGATGTGCTTCTTTGAAGAGATTTATATAAATACCTAGTTTTAATCTTCTATATAGAAGCTCGACGATAGTCAGTCTATCTGTTTCAAAGTATGTTTACTACTTCACAAAGTTTATACTAAAGATTACATAAGGTGTTACCCAGAAAACATGGGCAGTGATATGTGTAATTGCTTAATTTAGGCGATTAGCGCAAACCGCAAAGAATGCAGGCGTTTTACTTAAACCACAAATATCGAATTACAGTGTGAATCATTTGTTGATAATCAGCACGGTCGCTCGTTACCCACTGAACGTATCACGTGGTTTCTTCACTTCATTGCACTTTGCCATTTTTACCCATCGTTGCTCCTTGCTTCCAATTCAATAAATTGCCATATGCCCAGCTTTTCATAGACCACTGGTATAGAGCAAGCATGCTTTTATAATATACGCTGCATAAGCGATACATAATTTTTACCATTAAACACGAAACTGACAATTTTATTAATTGATCAATTTAACCGTACCCGACTAAATTTATTATGGATGCATAATTCAGGATAGTGTATATAGTAAAAATCTTCTTTATAAGGGCTAGAAAATAGACGAAAGTTTACAATATATATTACATCATTTTTGAAACAATCTAAAAACAATGTTTCAAGCGCTGAAAATGTTAAATATAAATTATTGAAAACATATTTTTTTATAGGGCAGAGAAATAACATAGTATCTATTTATACAAAAAAATGCATTTGGATACTTTGCTAATTAGTAATAATATTTTATTAATTTGTGCACTTTTCATTAAATTTAATAATAAATTAAAGCTTGATCTTAAATGCATATTTTGAGGAAATACACAACTAAGATACGAAGATACACATCAAAATCTTATTATTATTATTTAGTATTTAATAACACGCGTAAACCTTTTATGATGGCTGTAGATATTGTAATTTTAAATTATTAATCATTCAATTAAACATTCCTTTTATCCGTTATGAAATAAAAGATTTATACAAGCAGGTTTTATGTTTACTGTTGTGTAAAATTTTTATGCAAAATAAAATATGCTACTAAAAGGAGTTCTAATTTATTATTTTTCACAGTATTTATACTCTATAATTTGACATGTTTTTATTTATACGTCTCTAGTAACCTAGTGCTTTATCGGTAAAGAGAAGTCACATGGCCGTTCCGACCGGTTTTGTGCCTAAGTTGTAGTTGGAAACTTTCTCGACATTATTACCTATTAGCTTTTACACATACAACTTTAAACACAACAAACTCCATATTTCAAAACTCATTAGTAAGTAAACTTTTTGTTCTGACTACAAATATGTCAATAGTTTATTTTTCATAATGGAACAAGTGTAGTGTAAAGGTTATTGATTTAAATTCTGATTTTATTGATGATGGCTTCGTCTGTGTAACTACACAACTTTTCATACAAAGTTTTATCCCAATGTTTCAATCTTTTATTTGTACATTTTGAAAACAAAAGTAACCTATGGTTAACCTTGAGTTTTAAATTATTTTCATACCTAATTCCTTCCAAAGTCAGGTGGAAGTTTAGCCGTGAAATTGCCACAGACAGATACACAGACATTTGAATTCGTTATATACGATAAAATTTAGGTTAGCAACAGCAAAGTACGAAAATTTGATAACAATAAAAAAATGATCATAAAATTAGTATTATAATCGTCGATTATACTAAAAGCCTTAAGAGATTACTCTTAATATATGGATATTAAATAAGTAATATAAATATACCAAATATTAATATGTTACAAAGGTCTTTCTAAATTTACGTAAAGTCATATAGGTGTCATTGACATTCAGAAGCTGACGAGCGCGCGATCAACTGGCCAATTGACGACACGAGTGTCCTTGATAAATATTTTAATTACCTACAATATGTGTTTTAGGTGTTGTAAATAACTTAACACTATTACTTTTATAGCACTTAACAAAGTCACGGTTTTAAATTATTCTGTTTCCATATATTTTTGCGAAATATATAAGAAAAATACGAATGTTATTTGTCACTTTACGATCGTTCTTTATAATCAAATATAAGAATTTAATAAAGCCGGTAGCTAATGAGGTGATAAACCCAGAAATAACATAATTATAAATAGTATGACTTCCAGGCGTCTTACTCAAGTAGATAACAATTACAACTGGCGCGACCCACGATAAGAACAAAGTCAGCCGGCGGGCGGCATACTCATAATATCATCCAGATGCAGTCTATATATATCTGAACACCGTTTCCTGTGGAATGATAAAGAAATATGTTTACAAATTAAGTATTAATCATTAAATTACGTAGATATTGTTCTTAGTAGGGAGATCCGTCGATACTATTAGAGTAAAATTTTATTTAAACTTGTATAAACAATTACCGGAAACATGTTAGATTTTATCTCGTATTGGCATATAGTGAGAAAGGTTTGAGCGTAAGAGGCTTATCAGGGCATTGGCTGGTGTAGCCAGTAGACGTGAGAACGTGAAAACAATGACCCGATCTGTTATCTAAAGGAAGTGTCTCCATCGCGTCCGCAATGCAGATCTCTCTCGGTCTAATCCTTACGCTTACGTAAACGTAAACATTGCTTATATAACATAACAGACTAACAGTATTTATTACTGATCTTCATATTAATAGATATTTTAGCTTCACGTATAGCAGTCAGAGAGAACGTAGTGTCAAGACACTCGTGTCTCTCCACTTTCCGCCCGAAATCGAGATATTGCGTATTAAGTGGTAGAACTAAACGCCTCGTCTAATGTACAAGAAAGGAGAAATAATCATATATAATCTTTCTTTTGATCGGGAATCGAACCTACGAGCATCGTGTTTACAGCCAGACGCTTTCCAACTGTGCCACGGCGACCAATATATTAGTAGATATTTAACAAAAAATAGCTTTTGCTGACTACATTTAAGAGTATTAACTCTTTATAACTTTTAAACACTTTTTGTACTAAACATAGTTGTAAAGAAGGATAGCTCTGTCGAATTAATACTTTAATCAATTATATATAAAAACATAATTTGTTTGTTGTCAGTATGAATGAGACCTTTATGTTTGTACGTAATTGTAGATAGCCAGACCATCGCTACGTACTCTACGTAGGTAGAGATACGGGTGGCGCGGGCGCATTCCGCCTGTGACGTCACGCCCACCCAGCGTGACTCGTCAGGTTTAATCTCCATTCATCTAAAGGAATCTACCCAAAAACCGTTTTATATTAGTGTTTTAAAATATGAATAGATAAACGGTTTTATTAGAAGAATAACAATGTCATAATAGCAAAAGGTTAACACAAAAAATATTCAAAATAAATTTTAAGAACGTGTGTACGATATAAATAACTTAGTAATATTTAAATAAAAAAATAATTCGTAATACTTCCTGCTAATTTAGTTTGTTAGATTTTTTTAAAGATTAGCTTAAATACCATAGTATGCAAAGTATCAATAAATAATATTATATCAATAATATTATGTGCCTACTAACATAAAATTTCACGTACTTGATAAAGTAAATGTTAGTATAAATCGTAATAAAGGCACTTAAAGAGGAACACGATGCCTTCTATCTCGATTGATCTCATGGCCTGGGATAACTAAATCAAATGCTTACGAGATGCTTATGAAACCACTGCCCTGTTTTTAACGGGATGACCTTTTTATTGAACTTTAAAGAACAGCTTAACTTCTATATAACCTTTTTATATTAAATAATAAATAGTATCGCGACCATTTTATTAATATTTATATACAAAATAATAATATATTTTTTTATTATTCATATGCTTAGCATCGTCATATAGTCATATTATTCATATAAGTTACAATCTTGATTGAATCGTTTTGTAAACATGTCTCTTTACGTCTTCGCAAGATACAATCAAAACAATTTGGTTTTATCCAAAACTATGTGTCCAGCGCCTAAGCAAGTCGTGGTCGGCATGACCGCTCCATGGCGCCAAGTATTCGCCGCCGGGCCCGCCCGCATCTCTCATTAATCACAATCAGCTCGGAAATTATTTCGACGTTTAAATCCTCGTACCATTACGTCTTCCGCCAAAGCCATCGATATAATGATGACTTTAAATCTATACATTTGATAATAAACACGGGCTCCTGTTTCACATTCTATCGTATCATAACACGATTGACAGTATACGACTACTTGTAGGTAATACAGGCCGGTATTTATTGTTTATCTGTATGATATATCGTAACGATCATAATAACCGTTAAAGATTCGTGTTTTATTGGATTTTTAACTACACTTAATATTTATGTTCGGTCAAAAATAATAAATAATAATGCGTACATAATTAATAATAATTTGGATAGCAAACAACAAATCTAACATGAATCTTCTTTACAGGGAAATATAGAAGGCGGCAGGACGTCTTTGTGGATTCGAGCGTGGCTTCAAGAGCAGCTATTTATATTGGGCTGTTTCTTACAAGGGGACGCCGGGAAAGTTCTGTTTGTGGCCATCTTGGTGCTGTCCACGTTTTGTGTTGGCCTCAAATCTGCTCAAATACACACAAGAGTGGACCAACTGTGGGTTCAAGGTACGTTAAATGGACTTTATAATTATTCAACTGAAATCGACTACGCGCTATTATCGAGTGTATACAATCTAAAAACCGTAAAAGTACATCAGATAAGTACATTGTGGCACATTGTGCATTTCATTGAATACCAATGCACTAAGGCGGGCCCGCGCAACGGGTCGTCACTCGTCTGTGCTGAGCCGCTTCCGTCTCGGGCAACGTGCGCAGCATTCGTCCGCGAGAACACAACGCGCCGCGGTACTTTACACACCATATACAACAAACATGGCAAATTTAAATTCCTCAAACATATTTTTAATGCGTACATGTGTCCGGTTCATTTAGTAGTGTCGTTGTGTTTCAAATGAATCTATTACATTGAGTATTGTTCGGTTGAGCATACAACATAATTGTGGATAGGACCAAGTTTATGGATGAAACGTGTGCGCGGAGTTAATTGAAGCCTCATGCACTGTGCATAGGAAGCTATTAATAGATGAATTCACTTATAATACTTCAATTACATTTAATGATCTCAAGTAAACGGATAAAGAACACGTTATCCTCGGTTTTGTTATATAATATTTATTGATTTTACTTACTAGTAATTTATTATAAGCTATATCTTTATTAAAGCTACAAGTATTTTATTTGTGTTGCAAAATGCTTTTATTGTACCTTTCTAACATTTTATTGGCAATTTATTGCTGGCCGTGCGTTGTTTATTGAGTTCATTGGTGGTCGGCTGTCAACTCGTAAAATTCACTCTCATAAATAGTTTAGACAGGTATCTGTACCTTTATATTTGTCTTATCTAACCAGTTTTCAGTCATTTAATTTTAATCAAACATGAATTTAAAACAAACTAAACGTATTTTAGAGGCCTATTATAATTTACATGTGATTATTTATAAAACTTTGTAATGTTATATATTATGATATACTATTAGTCATTAAAATTCTTTTAATCTGTTATAATATTACAGTTCATAAAATATAATGTTATTATATGATAGTTTTGGCTTCACGGTTTTAGTTTGTCATTGGTTAGTCAAGAAAAACCTAGTGTCAAGACACTCCACTCTCCCCTTTTAGCTCAAAATGGGGATATTGCGTCTTAAGTAGTGGAACCTTTTACCGCGCTTTGTCTTATATACCAGAGCGGAGAAAGAAAAATAGTATATAAGTGAGGATCGAACCCAAAACCATAGCTTTTACAGTCATACGCTCAGTCTTTACTGCACTACGAGCAGAAACTAAATAAAATTGGTTTTTAATAAAAAATGAGCATTATTAACAGTATATCATAGAAATAGCGGTAGCTGCCGGAACTTCGTCATCATAGAGGATGCACATCCTATGCGGGTTTTAGCTTTACAAATGTAACCATCAAATAATGCGTTTAAAAAATCTAATCTTGTTTAAAATATAAGGGCATAAACAAATTAAAGTATTTATTAGAACGTGTGATTTAATGAATTTAACTATAACGTCATTTTGATACTTACTACCATCATTTTTTGAGAACAGAGGGTGATTTCTATGTTGATTACTAGGGAATGGAGTGTCTTAATATTAGGTCTCTTTGCCTAACCCTGCTTTGTGCAGGATACAGTGTTACGGTATTTTTTGTGATGTGCAGATTACACACAAACCTATAACTTTAACTTAAGTATTCATTTACTTTTAAGAAATATTGTAGTGGTAGTCAAAATTATTAACTATTTTATTTATAAATATAGTATTAGTCCCTCAAGTGGGATTTGAAACTTCAATCACCATACCACTCATTTTGCTTATCTTATTGAAGCGTTAATATGTTCTTAAATAATGTTGCTATTAGCAATTGTACTTTCATTAAACTACTTGTCCTTGACCGCTTAATACACAGTTAGACACACTCAAATGATATTTATGGCAATTGACTACCGCTTAATAAAATAGGTCAAGATTTCCAATTACAATGGCTTCGATCGATTTATAGTTTGATTGTTCAGCGAATTCAAAGATTACTCATATTTGATATGACAGTATTTGCTTTGTGCGAAATATTAAAAAAATTGGTAAATAATTTTTTGCCCTCCATTGTATTAATATAAAAAGAATTTTCATTTTCCCGATTTAATTCTAGTATTTTTTTTATATTAACATCTAAAGGAAATTAATATCATTAAATTACGATAAATATAAAATCAATGAAAACAGATTTGCAATTAACATTTTTGCTGTTGCAAAAAGTGCAGACGAGGTACGAGAGGAAGTGGGCGAATTTATTGATGCACCTGTCGCGTCGCGAGCCCTTCGCTTGCTCTTGAAAGTTATACGGTAACATCATTACTTATACTTTAATACACATAGCTTCCTTCTTTCTTTTTCATCTGTAATACTTATTTATAAAAGTAATATACTTTAGTACTGACAACCAATAGGAAATTTCTTAATATAAAAAAATAAACAAATAATCTAAAACACCGTTACAAAGAAACTATTCAAATTCTTCTATAATAGTCTGCTACCGTACAAATAATAACATAAACAAATATATGTAACGGCCTGACTAAGCCTTATCGGAGTACAAAGCCGACGGTGTTAAACAATACGAAAACGTCCTGCAGTCGCCTAACAACTTAATTAGGTGGTCCGCCGCCACTCATAAATATCCCTACGTGAAATTACGACCAATAAAACAAAAAATGTATAACACATCTATCGAGACACAAAAAATGAAGGTTTGATTGTCCGACTCGCTTTTGTGTAGAGACGTCGTGCTGTGCTTCGACTTACAAGTTACAGCGCTCGTTCGTTGCCTGAGCCCCGCGAGATTGAGACGTCTTCTCTTTCGACGAATTTAAACCATGACACGGGCCGTCGTAAACTGGCTGGCCCTTACCAATTTGAACCACGATCAGGGTCAAACACTATTACAACATTATTTAGAGGACAAACATCGCATTTTTATTTTTTATTGTTTATCATTTTATTTAATTTTTTATGTCTACAACATATATTAACACAGTATATTATTTATAACTTAAAATTTTAACATTTTTTCCAGCTACCAATATTACCTAGGGTAAAGCTTTTTTAATGTTTCCTATCTTACAACTAACGCCAACCTCTCATTTTTTGTTTACAAACTTGATATCAACCTGTATATTTTACTGGCCGTGACCGGAATTTTACAATATTCGCTTCTCTCGTTTATATCTAAGCATGTAGTAACTTTCACTACTAAACTGTAAATATTATATCTCTATTTGGATTTACGCGGTAAGGCAAAAAACTTGATTCTATATTTAGAAGTTGCATCTAATTGCATCAGATAAACTTAAATATTTTTCATCATGAAGAGGCATATTTCTATTATGTGCCTATTACGTCTATTTAAGTTAAGTATTTTTATCTAAAAACATTTTGTTTATTCCGCTATCCATCTGTTGTCTACGCTGGCTAATTTGCATAGAGGGCTCGGTGAGGTTGCGCGGGGCGGGGGAGGACCACACGGGCACCGCGCGGCGCGCGCGGGTGGCCACAGCCACATGCGCGAGCGCACGTACCGCCCGCCCCGCACCCCCGCCTCGTCAGGACGTCATTCATTGCGATCGACCGCGCTGATCGTTCGCTACCGCATCGTGTAGAATATTGTCATTATCGGCGCGTACGCCTTCTGAATGCAATAACACACACTATATTTCCATTGACTGTAGACAAAATTATGTTCTAAGCATTTTTATTTGTACATAAAACAGAGGCGACTCATGTGTGAATTAAATGACGTGTGAATTATTGCCAGGATAACCCGCGATGACCTCAGAGCCTTATCCGAGCTGCCTTACATACATTATGCAACAAAGCTTAGGCAAACATGGTATCTATAGAGATAGAATCATGTAATTGTATACCATACAACAGTTTTGAGCCATTTCCTTGGTAACATAAGTTATTGGTAGTTTAGTAGGATTGATTTAACTACTCTTTCTCAATACAAATAGTTTTTCAGTTCTCATATTGCTGTTTATTATGTTAGAAGTGTATTTGTTTGTTTTAATGAGATCAGTATCAATAAGTTCCAGAGAATGCGTGTCGTAAATCGCGCCCACGGCTTAGTAGGTGTTAAAATAGAGTCGCCCTGTGCGGGCGAAATAAGCTCGATTCCATTTCATTTGTTTTATGATAATCTTTAATATCCGGCGGTAGTAATGCTTAGCCTTAACAAATAAATAAATCCAAATGTTACTTAAACTTCTTTTAATATAAAATTTAAATTGTAAAATAAGATATTCGATAAAACGATGTGATAATATACTTTTTGTACTCATTCGTTTAAATGTTCACAAAAAGTTTTGAAGCGTCAATCACGTTTTTATCAACCCTCTCTCGGTTTTAATTTAATTTACATATAGAATGGTTTGCTAAACGCATTACCATTATTACAATAATAATGAATTGATTGATTATACGTTGTTCAAGGAAATAATTAAATGTTGAAGTACTTAAATTATGAATTATTAACTTTAGACATAACCTTAAAATCTAAATTTTAATGTAAATGTTATTTATGTAGAATATTATATAACATTTATTTTAAATTATACAGTCCTTCCTGTGTTACAAGTATCCCTCAACATGGCCATGTAGCGCCATAAATTAGCGACCAAAATAAATGGCATTCCTTGTGTGCAGTGTGAAGGCGTTAACTGCCTCAGTTACACGTTACATCGTGAGACATTTCAGGACACATGCCTTTAACAAATGCACACAAGAGCTTATTCCTAGTAAAAGCGTTCTTAAGCTCACTCAGCGTAGGGTATTCAACGCTACCGGGTCGTTTGAGTATATATTAATTATTGAAGGTTCAATGAAGCATAATTTAAATTGTGTGGTTCAGCAAGTACTTATTATCATATTGAACAACACAACTTAAATTATATATCGGCAGAGGCGGTCATGGCGCAGTGGAACAACTTCTGGCTATAAATGCAATATGGATGTGGGTTCGATTTCTGCTCGGGGGATTGATTATTATTTCTCCGTTCCGGTAGACAAAGTGCAGCAATGAGTTCCGTCACTTAACACGCAATAGCTCGATATCGGGCGGGAAGTGGAGAACGGAGGTTCTTTACTCTAGGTTTTCTCTGACAATCCTGCTATGCGAGAAAAAGCATGAAGCTGCAAAAAACACTAATTAAATGTGGACCCTTACTCCTTATGGAATATAGATCCTTGCTTTATCCACAAACGATCCTTAACAAAAAGATACATATCACTTTCCTAAATTGGCAGAAGAACGTACAATGTTGCTCATATTTTTTTCTAACACCTCGCATACCTACCTGATATAAGGCAAAAAATTTAAACCGGACCACGAATCAGCAGGGCGAGTGTTAATTGGAACGAATCCTCGGCTTTACCAGATAAAGTATTCGTAATGACCCAAGCGACACAGGGTTACAGGTTCTTTAGTCTTTCTATTTTAATAAACTTTTTGAAGCCGTCGATTTATATCTAAGTAGTATAAAAAAACATTCACTAAAGGATTTTATAATATAAGCAATTGTAGTTATAATTTTAAAAATTGTAGTTATAATTTTAAATTGAAATGATTTTTAAGTCTAAGCATTAAAAAAAGGAAAAGAAACCAGCTCCAAGCTTTTTTCCGCTAGCAGCGTAGTCAACTAAGTGTCAAGACACCCGGTACTCCAATAGCCAATTATATATTTACTGATATTACATCTATATTATCCAAATATATCAGTTTTTTTATTTGTTTTAATGAGTTCACAATTTGCCTCGCAGAAGACAGCCGTACCTTCTATAAATCACTTTGACAGTGTTAACTATCACATCTCCACTCCGCCCTGTAACAAATGTGTCGACACTCCAATAAGCTATAGGCGTTGATGGGATAAGCTAAACTTAGACTACACTTTTTTGTAAAGATCGAGGGTCTGGCGGGGTTGGTAAAAGTATTCGAAAATTAAGTTGTACGTTTTACACCTTGCAGTAATGCGATTAGGTTTTAAACATGTAGGTGGTTTAATGAAGGTATGCAGCAATAATAAAAATTAACTCGTCAAAGTTAAATGTATAGAATATTTGCTTAACAAGCTCTAGAAAACAACATAAATATGTTAAATTCTTTAAATATCGTCAAATACAAAGAACAAACATTCTTAATTTTATAAAAGTATTCAAGTTTATGTAAATGCAGTCACAGTCGGCCATTATATGACGCGAGGGCAAGAAGCATGAATAAGTAAATTAAGATGTCCGAGTGTAACGACAATCGTATTAAGTGACGATTTATTTTAATGAACCAAAGCGGGATCAGAGTCGCATATGCGATAAAAAGATACTAATTTAATCCAAGCTTTACTGCGTTTTCATTTATAAAGTTATTAAAGTTGACTTCACGTATTGCATACTACGATGTACATAAAATTCGTGCGCGGTATTAGACCACCTAAGTCATATGAATTTTATAGATACAGAAAATAGAGCTTATAAGCAAGTATTAAACTTAATATTATGCATAATCATACGTTCAGTACTGATATTATCTAAATGACTTCACGTCATCTCGTTTTTTCTTTTAATGGAAGGACTATTATTTGCGGAATGATTAAAAAGAATAATAGTTTGATGATTTAAGACAGACTTTTGATTTGAAAAATATTAAAGACTAACCGCTCGCTTCGCTGCGTGATCTTCAACTTTTATCGCAAATTTGAGCCCTTTTAGGATTCTCTGAAATTACTGTTCGATTGAAGGAGAGGCTATATTTTAATATGATTATAAAAAAATATAGCCTCTCCTGAATAGTGTAACTTTCTAATTTTGGAAGAATTTTCATGATTAGTTCATTATTATTAGTATTCCCTTACAAACATAGTTACAAACTTTACCTCTTTATTATATTAGTATAGATTTATGTTAAATTACAGATGTTTCTTTAAAATAAATAATATATTTAAGCTGGAACGTGTTCAGTTAAAGGTACTTATTGTTGAATCTACTTAAGGTGATTTAAATACACTTTAGAATAGTAAGAAAATGTTGGACGTTGTATTTCAACCTTAAACGCGTTGTACTTCTAAGGCTCTCTATGACAGAATAATTTGGTATTTGCATATATTTGACTCTAAGCATCATACTTATGTATAATATTTGTTTCAGAGGGTGGTAGATTAGAAGCGGAGTTAAAATATACAGCCCACGCTTTGGGTGAGGCCGACTCTTCAACACATCAGTTAGTAATACAAACTGCCAAAGATCCAGACGTCTCGTTATTACATCCGGGTGCTCTCTTAGAACACTTAAAGGTTTGAAAAGTTATTTATAGTAATAGTAATTTAAAAGATATCGATTTAATAATGATTATTTATTAATAATTAAAAAATATAATACATTACTAATACAGTAAATTGAAGTCTTCTAGATAAACAAGGAAAGACGATTTTCAAATGTTCATGCTATTTAGATGTAATTACCGTTTTTTAACATTTAATCGATTGTTTTGCCAGGTGGTGCAGTCAGCGACTCGAGTCACAATTCATATGTACGACATCGAGTGGCGACTGAAAGATTTGTGCTACAGTCCAAGTATACCTGATTTTGAGGGCTATCATCACATTGAATCGATTATCGACAATATCATCCCGTGTGCTATCATCACACCACTAGACTGCTTCTGGGAAGGCTCTAAGTTACTTGGCCCGGAATATCCTATTTTTGTACCGTAAGTTTAT
>JAHESG010000088.1:0-25002 GCA_019049465.1 Dryas iulia moderata | reverse complement strand
TTTTCCATTTGAATGCACCATTTTAAAAAGTCACTTTGTAAATACGCGCATTCTAACTTGAAATGTCGCAGAACCGATCTTTAGGGAGTGATTGGTGGCAAAAGACGATGAGCAAGACGGGCGAAAGATACTAGTGATAAATAAATAAAGATACTAGTGAAAAATAAAATACTAGTGACTCCATTACTCATCCTTTCTTATTGGCTGGTTGACTGTACGTGCAGGAAATTTCGGAAAGCGTAGATATGACTGGTCAAGATAAAATGCGCGTACTATAACTCCTAAGTATTTTTTAATAATAAATATTAACGAATATTGTGACCTGTAATTGGGAACTTTAACTCTCTATTATACATTTTTTTTTTCAAAATGAATATTTTTACTGTAGACTAAGTGCCTTAATGCGGCCTGAATAGTTGTAAGCATATATTGCACCTGTTGTTTGTTATTTATTAAAATAGTTCACGCGTGATGTGTTATATATAAATATAGTCGTGTAATGCACTGATTTTATAATACAAATGTTATAATATGAAACAGAAATAGTTAACATTTTTAAAGTGTTGTGTCACACACTTGGGAAATAAAAGAACGCATGGCTTAACGGTTAGAGCGCTAGGACAGTGTCCAAGAGGCGCAGGTTCGAATCCCGTTGCGTTCAAATTTTTATACGTATACTAAAAATGTTTTTCAGAAAGTAGATAAACAAGAACTACTTTAAACATACTGTTCTATATAACTTGTATCAAAATTTCTTTTTTTGTTCTGATTCTATATTAATATCTTGAGATCACTTACTTATACAAAAATGGTATGGTTTATTTAAGTTACATTTGAATTCTCAACGTTTGAATGTATAGCGAAAATTATTTATTAAAAAAATATTATGAATTATGCACGTTATATTTTGATATTAAGTGAATGTTATTATTCGATAATTTCTAATCTTTTTGACGTTAGAAGCGAATAACCAAGTATTCTACTATCGAAACTGTGCATTTTAATATTTTTATTGCCGGTATTAGACAAGGAAATGTTTAGTTAAAATTATTAATGTCTTGACTAATATATATCATTCATTTTCAGAACATATTTTTTTTTGTATTGAAATACGTTGTTTAATTTAACGCCAGGCAGAAAGTAGACATTAAAGGGTCGTGGCACTATGTTGTGTTTGCTCGGGTTACTATGCGAAACAAAAAATGTCTTATACTTTTTTGACTGACAGTATGCATATCAATTCCTTGTTCCATGAGAATCCCTATTAATCTGCAAGAAAATTAGTAATTTATGTGGTTGTTTAAAATAATATACTTAATTTCTTCTGGTTTTAGAAAATATCTGTTTTGTTATTTGTTGTGAAATAGAACAGTTGTTCTAATGTTTTTACATCACAATACATTTCCGCCATTCATGTAACAAATTATCTACTACTCATGTATATCATTTTCTTAAGGTATGCCAAATATATTGTATTATCACATTGTTAAATAAGAACTGTTATAAAATATAGATTTTGAAAAAAAATTAAGATTTTTTTATTTAACCCCCAAGAAAATAAAATGATACAACAATTAGAATTATGAATTATGTAATATTTAATTTTCATTTGGATTATTATGACAAAAATTATAGTTAAACGCTTATTTGTAGAACTCGTACTCGCTCTCGTCCTTTTTGATATTATTTTTGTAACCCTTTTCAAAGTCTTTTGGCAGCACAATGTACCTGTAAGAATTGTTCATATTTAAATATTTTCACGAATTTAGTGAAAGACATTCCGTTCTCAACTTTTAACATGAAATCGATTGTCGCGTGTCGACTGGCAGTCGGAATTCAACGCTGGGCATTGTCTTAGGTACTACAGGAAGAAATAAAATATTAAATATAATCTTTCCCTCCTAATGGGAATTCAATTCACAACCATCGTGTTTACAACGTCTCACTGCGCGACGACGGCACTAATCACTATATATAATACACGTATTTTGTTTTACTTATTCGCCAGAGTAAATACAATTATATTGTTTTTTAGCTTCACATTTAGCAAGAGGGTAGCCAGAGAGACCCTACCATCAAAACAGTTTGCTCTCCACTTGCTACCAGAAAAATGATATATTGAGCGAGAATTGGTAGATCTCTACGCAACACTTTGTCTTACTCTGATAAAAGTCTGAAATTAGTGAAGTTCGAACTCCCAGCCCATCGCATTTAAAATAAGATTATATCCCACCTCGCCAATATGGTTTTATTATTTTTTTTACAATAAAAAGATGAATAACATTTTAATATCTGATGAAACCAGCCATGGCGCAGGGGCACAAACCGTGACTTTAAACGCAACTGGAGTTGAGTTCGATTCTCGCTCAAAGAATTGAAATATATAAAATTTATCATATTCTTCCCTTTGGTGTCGAGGCAAAGCCTCGTCTTAAATTCCGCCGTAGGGTTCCAAAATGTTAAATAAAATTTAACATTTTGGAACCCTACTTTATGCGGGATACAGCATGAAACTAAACAAAAAAATAATATTTAATACCTATTCTCTCTAACGGCGTGCATGCCGGCCTCTTGGCATATGGCATTGATGTCAGCTCCGGAGACGCGCTCGGGACGCGCCACGAACTCCTCAAGGTCCACTTCCTCAGATAGATTCATTTTCGCCGTTATCGTTGAGAAGATTAGACGTTTTTGACGCCTGTAACAGTTAATTATAAGTATTGTTATATATTGAGGCCAGGCGTGGCGCAGGGCGCAGAGTGTGATTGTAAATAGGACTGGTTGTGGATTCGATTTCCACTCGAGGAACGATCATATTTATTTTTTTAATAAAATATTAAAATAAATAGATTTTTTTATCTTTTTTTAGTTTTCAAGAAGTAATAGGTACAGTTTAGCATTTACAAAAAAGCTAATACATTTTGTGGGCTGTGATAAGAGTGAAAATATACAAGAACTTCACAAAATGTTTTAAAAAAAGTCAATAACAATAATAATTTTTTGTTAGAAATTAAAGGAATATTTGCATATTTTCAAGAATTCACAATGATTATTATGACATGAGCATGTCTGATTTGCATACCTATCAGGGAGAGGGAACTCAATTTTCCTGTCAAGACGTCCGGGCCGGAGCAGTGCTGGATCTAAGGTATCAGCACGATTGGTCGCCATTATTACCTAAAACACATAATGAAATTAATTAAATAAAACATACATACACCTAATTTATACAAATACAATAAAGAGGTTAAGTTTGTAACTTTGTTTGTAAGGGGTAATCTTCGAAAATAGTGAACTGCGTAATGGTAAAATGGTAATGGTAAACTATTAAAGTTAGTCATACGATTTTTGGTCAATAGGCCACAATAACAGGGAAGTCAGAGGGAACATAGTGTCAAGACATTCTGTTCTCCACTTTCCGCCCCGACATCAAGACATTGTGTGTTAAGCGGCAAAATTCAACGTCTGACTTTGACTTATGTAGGTATCAGAGTCGAAAAATGATATAAATGTAATCGTTCCCAAAAGTGAGAATTGAGCTTACAACAAATTACGTTTACAGTCCAATGCTGACTCATTGTTTCACAATGGTCTTAATACAGTCAATAAGGTTATTTTATTATTGCGTTACAGAATAAAAAATAGTAAATAGCCATTTCAGCCATTGCGAAAAATATAGTACCAAGAGAGTACTCATTCCATCTTCTCAGAGGATGAAAGTTGGTATAGAAATTAATTATTTTTAAACATGGAACTTCATGTATTGGCTATTTATTATAAATGAGTCGATAGCTTCCAGCATTTGAGAAAATTTTACCTTTAAGTGTGATATTGAGAAAGGAATAAACAGGTTATTATAAAATAAATAAAAGTACATATATTAGTAATATATCATATAAATTCTACATAATAGTAAAGAGACAGAAAATTATAAATATATATAATAAAAGAGTAGAAAAGTCAATTCTGTACATGAATAATTTCAGAAAAATTTTAATTGGGTGCGTTAATATATCGATAACAGAGGCCAAAAATCCACTCAGTAGAATTTTTGTCTGTCTGTCTGTCTGTTAATTTGTTCGTCAATCACGCAAAAACTACTGGATAGAAATGGATGAGTTTTGGTATGGTGATAGCTTATAGTCCAAAGGTACATATAGGATAGTTTTTATCCCGGTTTTCCATGTAGTTTTTTTGAAAGAAATAAAAAACTGATATAAGTTTTCATCCTGGTATTCAATACAACTCCCGCAGAAAAATAAAATTAAAAAAAACATTCAAATTATGTCGATAGTTCACGAGTGAGCTAAATTTGTTTCAATATCACTAATTAAAATAATTATAAAATAAAATAAGCATAACATTTATTAAAGATACATTTGACCGGTCTATAAAACTTTATATAATCTATATGACAGCAGATGTAACTATAGTCCGTTCCAAATCCTTATGCACAAAACCAAAACACAAAGTTCATTCACCTCAATACTGACAGTTTAGTGATGTGCAGTTACAGTTCAAGTTCGAATCAATCTGAACAGTATCGAATTTACCGATTATTTTTTTTCTTTTTTGTTATTACATTCTTACGATTTATAAAACACCTCTTCATTAACACTATATAAATTAAATAAAACATTTTTAATTATTAAACGTTTATTAATTAAAAGTAACAATCAAACGTGTAATACACCAGTGTAATCAACATTTATTGATCGTGATATATTTTTATATATTTATTGTTGTATTAAATTATATATCTTACAATTTGTGTATGGGATAAACCTGATTAGGAAACAAATGTTTATTTTAATATTTATGTTTTACCGATTATATAAATCGATTACTAAACTTCATAACTCGTCAGCATTCGCACGTCTCTAATTTTAACAATAGAACTGTCAGTTGTCATTTGACAGGTTTCGTCGATTTTGAGTCGAAGATTTTTTAAATAAGATTTTTTAATATTAATCTTCGTAAAAATGGCATAATAAGTGTTAATATACCAAGTTAAGATATGTGAAATATCTGTGAAAGTGTTACTTGCGACGTATAATGAGTGATCATGTGGTAATTTTAGACCGAAAAGTTTGTTATTATTGTGTGCATTAAGATTTGGAACGGACTATACGTTTTCTGGAACGGGTAGCGCCATCTGTTATTATATAGTTGATATTGTATTAGATATATCAAAAAAATGCAAAAATCTATATCTATGTTTTCACGGGTAGTGTACAGATTTCCTACATATATACCTGATGGTATATATGTACGAAATCTGCTATCATATAGAAATACTATGATAGCAGATTTCGTACGTTTTCTTACTATAACAGTTATCGCTATTTGTTAACATATAGTATAGACATTGTACTAGATGTATCGATGATTGTCTCAAGAACATAATTAGTGACGCAAGGTCAAATATAGACTACCCCCTTTTATAAAAAAAAACAATCCCAAAGAGCAACAGAGGATGAAAGTGGCAGTTCACGTGGCGAAGCCGCGAGCGGGTCGCTAGTAAATAATAAACTTTTTAATTGGCTCTAATTTTAGACGTAAATATTATTGATAGCTTTTTATTGTTATTTCTAGATTTCTTTGTTAAATAATTTAAGCAAATTCTAAAATCGTTTTGTTTGTTAAAATCATAATAATAAAAATACCAGTCTTTCTTTTTTTTTGCTACAAATGTTTCTCAACGATCTAAGTATGTGATTTAAAAAAAATATACTTGGTTTTGCATTACACTTACTTTTACATTTGTTGTCTGATCAAACCCATCCATCTGGTTGAGCAGCTCCAATAGAATTCTCTGGACTTCTCTATCTGCACCAGTTTGGGCGTCAAATCTATAAATGTATTAGAGGTAAAAATTATTATTAACTTACATTTAAATGTTAAAATTCATTTACTATGTTTTTTAGCTTCATGCTGTATCCCACACGGCAGGGTAGGCAGAGGAAACCTAGTGTTAAGACACTCCAGTCCTCATTTTCTGCCAAATTTTGGAGGCAGCGTGTTAAGTGGCAGGACTTAACGCCGCGCTTTGCCACAAGATCAGAGCGAAGAAAATGGAAATATTATAATAAACATTTCCACTCCTCGAGTGTGAATCAAACCCACGAGGCATCAAGTGTTCCATTTTCTTCGCTCTGGTGTCGAGGCAAAGCGCGGTGTTAAGTGCCGCTACTTAACACAATGCCTCCGAATTCAGGGGAAAATAGGGAACGGAGTGTCTTAACACTAAATACTAATACAAAAAAAAAGAAAAAAATAAATATTGTACCTTTTAGTGGCGATAGCATCTATTTCATCAATAAATATAATGGCTGGGCTATTTTCTTTGGCGAGACGGAACACGTCGCGGACCATACGCGGACCCTCGCCCAAGTACTTCTGCACGAATTCTGAACCCACCACGCGTATGAACGCCGCTGGATACATAAAAATTATCATTATATTTCTTAATATCAACATTTAGATTTTTGTAATATAAATATTTAATTAAATACTGTTATTGGACTACTACTAAATGACAAAATTTATAATAATAATAATTCAAATCATAAATTAATGACATGAAAAACTTTTTTTTTACACAAAAATATAACAACAAGAAAGTATTGTTAAAAAAACATATATAAATGATTCTATGAAAGCATAGGAAATTGGTAAACAACAAAACTTGCACCCTCAGAATTAAAGAGATCATTCTCAAAATTTTTGATGCTAGTTAAATAGAATCTTAGAATAAGATTTTTATGGTCGTTTTTAGCAACATTTTGCAAATTTTGAAAATTTTGAGTTCGGTCAGTTTAATTCTGAGGGTTCAATATCAACCCATCACTTGTATGAACACCGATGAATATGTAAAAATAATCATTACATTTTTTAATATTAACATATTAGGTTTTTATAATATAAAGATCAAAATAAAAAACTGTTACTGGTTGAAAATGGAAATTAATTTGAAAATTACTCTTCAAGAAAAGGAGAAAATTTATAATAGTTGAAACTATACAATTAATGACATCAAAAACATTCTTTTTACACAAAAATGTAACATAATATTTAAAATAATGTTAAAAAAAACAAATAAAAAATTCTGTGAAATCACATGAAAATGGTAAGCAACATAAAGTGATTTACAAACCAGTAGTATGATGAGCTACAGCTTTAGCCAACATGGTTTTGCCGCAACCTGGCGGACCATACATCAGTACACCTCTCGGAGGTTCAATACCAATTTGACGATACAACTCTACATGTGTTAGGGGCAGTTCTACAGCTTCTCTTATCTCTTGTTTCTGTGTGTCCATACCTCCTATATCTGAGTATTGGACATCAGGTTTCTCATCTAAAATAAACATGCTTTTTAATTATTCAAAACTATGTTTGAGGTCAGTCATGGCAAAGGGTCACAAAGTGTAACTGTTGTTGGATCAATTCCCGTCAGATACCTTGGAAATCCATAAATAAGGTTTAAAATTAATATTATTTTTTAGTACACATACCTGCTTGTAACATTGATATAGAACTATCAGCCTCTGGAGGTAGCACATCAACCAGTGCATTAGAATGCTTGTGTAAAGCAACTGATGCTGATGGCTTTAGCAACTCCCTGTCTATGGTAGACAAGATGCGCACATAGTAGTTAGAGCCTGTTGTACTGCCAACTGTAAATGACAAATGTGTATATGGTATATGTTACAAAATGTAAGAATAATAAATTTTTATTAAATAAAAGTATCATATTTATTTTTGTATTTTTTATTGTTCTTATGTTAGAAAAATCTGTAAACCTAAAAATTTTGCTAGGGTAAGATAAGATCGTACCTATTCCTGTGTTCTGGTCAACAGCTTCCAAGAATTGTCCAATAACTAGAGGCACTGATTGAATCCTTTTAACCTCTTCCTGAGCATGTAGATATTCTTTTTTCAAATTTCTTTGTTCATCTTTTATATATTCTTCTTGTACTTCAAGAAATTCAAGCATTCTTTGTAATTTCTGTCAATTGAGTAAAAAAAGAGTGGATTAAATTTAATACTGTGTAAAATTAAGATGACTAGACAATAAATTAAGACACAATTACTACATAGTAAAAAAAGTTAAATATAAATCTTACTTTATATTTTGTATACAGATCTTCCGATTCCAATTCATCAAAGGTTTGTGGGCCTGCAAATGCAAGTCCCTTAGTATCCGGAGCTTGGTCATCCTAAAATCATTTGAAATTAATTTATGAAGAATTAAACTATAACAAACGTTTATTTTAATTAACTGTTACCTTTTCGGGTAAAATAATTCCGATTTCCTCCATTGTTAATAGTTTATACTTGAAAACGACAACGAAATGTATTTTAACACAGATTAAAATGATTGTTAAAATACTACTCAGTCATGCTGTCAAATGTGCTTCATTTCACGTAATGTAATTACGTGTGTATATTTATATACAAAAGTTATTTTGAGCAGTTTATATATTTATTAGAAATTAAACGCAACATTTTTAAATATATTACAAAGGCTTAAAATTTAAAATAAATAAATTTATTATTTTTTTTTAAAAATAGAATAAAAATATTAATATAATAAGATATTAAGAGAGGCTAATTTTGTACAAAGAATATAAAATAAAAAACTATAGGGTTCTTGAAAAAGACATTTAAAGAAAACGTCAACGCCATGTAGTTCCATGGCTCAGTGGTGAGAGCGCCTGAACGGTTCAGGAGGCGCGGGCGGGTTCGAATACTGCTGCGTTCAAATTTTTATACGTTATCTTTACATGTCTTTTTCAATTTTCCTAAGTGTGGAATAACACTTAAAAATGTTAAAAAAATTTGGGTTCTTCATGTAAATAACAGATATTGAAAACATGTTTTTTTTATTTTTTTTCCTCTTGTCTGTCTGTCTATTGCCTGCTGTTCACGTAAAAATTACTGAACCGATTTTAATGTTTTTTTTGTTATATAGCTATCAATTCTCTTCAACATATATATGCGCTACAACTTTTATTGAAAATCTGAATACCTAAAAGGAAGCTCCAGCAGCCCGTCTAACCTGTAAGAGATATTAATATGTGCCGTTACACTAAGCGCCGCAAAGACATCGCAAAATGCCTTTGCATCAAAGACTCCCAAGGCGCGCTGCTGTGTAATGATTCTTTGGTGAAGCAGAGATGGAGATGCAACATCAAGGAGTGTCTGCTGAATATTCAGCACCTTTACAGCCTCCCAGCCGCATTATCTCCTAATCTTGTTAACGTTATACGGCAGTAAATTCGTTAGGCAGGATGCCTTGTCTCTGTGTCGTTTCTAACGTAACGTCATTTAGGGTTAGTTAGGTAGTGAGATCAACCCGGATAATGGAAGTGAGTGTAATGCATTACAAAGGAATCCTTTAAGCCTATATTCGGATCACAAGCCCCAGACACTGCCTCAGAGTTCCTCTCCATGCAATTGCGACGAGTCCTGTGGCCTCCATGTTAGGTTTGTAACGAATTGACATTCTCTTCGCCTGCTATTACCTATTTATCGAAAATGTGACTGTTGTATAGTGTAGAAAGTGTCGTGATACGTGGAAGGTGTAATGAAGCTTAAACATCCAGATTGGATATATACACTGTGGGAGTTATATTCATTACCAGGTGAGCTCGTTCAATTTTTATTATAGTTTGATTGAATCACGTAAATATCGTGTGGTAATCTGAGTGATAGTAGGCGAAACAAAAGAGAAGTTATAAGCGACGACAAAGCATTTACAAAGCTATTGTTTTTCTCCGTAAAATTACTGAATCTTAACTGGTTATATAGTAGGTAGTACTCTTGTAGCAAATATGTTTCATAGAATTCAAAAATAGGGGATACAATTGTAAAACGGCTAATACAGTGAAAGTTGTTTATAATTGACCTCTAATAATAAATTTGTAAATGATCTAGGCCTAAATTTTAAATAAAAGTAAGATTAAGGCGATCGTACAAATGTCAGGTCGGTTTTTAAAAAATATGCTCATATAATGGGGTTTGATGCGTGAGATTTTCTATAGCAAACCATTTAATGATCGAAGATAGGTTCCAGGCTTACGAAAATACTACATTTTAAAAATAAAATTGAACAAAGTAAAATTTTTTAAACAAAAATAATTCAGTTAAACAAAATAAAATACATATTCATTTAATTAATGAAAGTTTAATTAAAATTAATTACTGTCTGATGAGTCCATAGTGGCTGTTGTCGTAGGTCGGCTTTCTTTCACAAAAATTGGTCTAATGTTTGTTGAACAATTTTTTTCAATGCAAGATACATTTACTTGTAGCAATTGGTATTAGTAGCTACCGCCGGACACTTTTAAACTCCTTCCGCTGTCAGGATCGTTTTTTTAAAAAACCTCCATAGCTTTGTCCACCAAACATCGCTTTTGAAATTTGTTTGGGGGTTAAATTTTGTTCTTTGGAGATGTTTATTAAACGGTCACTGTCATCTTCTTCATTGGGAAAATGCAATACCAGTTAAAATAGTTCTTCATTAGAGAATTCAAAAAAAAATTAAAGACTCGAATCGACGCACAGTGAAAATCAGTACTATGACACAAACTTTATGCTTTATACTTTCTAATTATTTAACTTTCTAGGAATGTCGACTTTTGTTGAGACTTGCTGTACTCTTCTTCAATAAACCTTTGCAGTGTTATTATTATTAGTATACTGAAATGTACTGGGTAATATTTTTTATTAACACAAAATAACAGAAATATCAGTTTACAGTTATATGTAAGTATACGAAAATAGCATGATACTATTACGATATATTGGTATAAAAGGAAGCGACGAAATTGCGTTTGGATAAATACTATTTCGAAACATAATAACATATTTTGGTCTTTCCGATTATTATACATTTCATCATTTTGGTATTTGAAAGTATATTTTATTAAGCCCTATATTTCAAAAACAGGAAGCCAAAAACTCGCACCGACCTGTGACTATGGACTACTAAAAAGTCTTTGAAAAGTTTGATTTTCTAAAGCATTACCGAATATAAAAATATATGCCATTATTCCGATTTAAACAGTTTTGTTAGAAAAATCACTTCATGCATTTCTAAGAAAACAGCAAAGAAATGAAGGTTGGACGTTGTCCCATTGCGCCACGACAGTCTCATTCTCCTTTCATAATTTATTTAAAATGTTGTACATATTTGTAATAGATTTTTTTTTATATTTCACTGACTTTTTTTGGCTTTTTCATATCTATTTTTAGAAAATAAATAACAGCTTGTAAAAAGAAAGTGTGGAAACATTTAGGCTTATGAAATAGAATAGAGGTTGCACTTACAATAACAAAATGGCAATTTTATTAAATGGTTTAATAACAATTTTGCTATATTATTACATAAGTTTTAGGTCCTAAAATTTTTTAAGGATATCATATAATTTTATATGTTTGCTTCTATAAAATCAATATATGATGTAATCCTGACGAAGGCAGCGGGGAAGCCATTTTCACATTTAGTAAATCCGAAGGAAGTAAGCCCTATCTGAAATTAATAGAATTAGGTAGGTATAATACATATATCTAAAATAAGAATGAGTTTTTATTTTCCTTTTCTATAAAGTGAGTGTAATATTTTAATTTATATCATGCATCATTTAGAAAAGGTGGCTGGTTCTATAAATATATTTATACAAATGGTTTTCGATCTTGCCTTAACTAAATTAAATTTACAATTGGTGAAATTTAAGTGTGAAAATTTAATAAGTAAGTATATAATATTTGTACAAATCAGTCAAATACTTTAAGTTAGTAGTAAGTTTGATTTATAGTTAAAGAAAATGGTTAGTTTTCTTTGTTTCTTTAGGGAACACATACTAGTTATTTTTTTATAGGTAAAAACTATGTTCACTTTAACAAAGCTATCAAAGTGTAATTATAATAAAAACAATATAAACACATACTAGAACAGGTTCACCGTTTCTTTCAACAACCAATGGACCACCAGAGTCGCCTCTGCAAGTACTTGATTTTCCAGTAGTATTTGTACAAATGTTTGATGATCGGAATAAGAAAGGGAACGCCAATAAACACTTCTTGTTATCAAGTACAGTCATTGTACCATACCTTGAGAATTGCTTATCAGTTATTATATCACCTGAAATAAAAAGAAATGCAATGTTTAGAAGTATACATATTTCAAAAAGTAGATTTAGCCATTTTTTTGGTTGTAAAATGATATGGGAGGGTTTGCAAGTTCCGCCCTAAAGACCTGCTTGCATAAAATCTTGCGTTTTTAAAAGTGTTCCTAATTTCACTTCAATTTTAAAATTTTACAGGGAATTTCTTTAAAACAGCACTGTAAGTAAGGAGGAGAAGAAAGTAAAACGAGATACGCGAAAGGAGAAAATAAAGCTGAAGTAAAATGGTGTCTTAGTTTTACTATTTTTAATTCTTAGATAATGAGAATCATGATATTTTCAACGTTTGATATCTCTTGATGATTGTTACAAATATTTTGCGTTGATTAGGGCAATCCTGTTATTTTTTATTGATTATTTTTATAATCACTTTTAAATTGTTTAAATCACAAATATTTGTTTTAAATTTATATGTAGAAAAATCTATTATCGCTTTTAACGTCACGAGGATGATTTTATTAAGTCTAGATAACAATTAACATGATATTATCATGGGTTTAAAGAATTAATTCTCATACGAACTTACAGCTCACTTATAATGAGAAATATTTTTAAACACATATAACAATTTTTTTTTATTTTGCCTCTGGGACGCTTTAATTATATATTGCAAAAAAAAAAATGGATATAGAATTATTTTACCATGTGAGTACATATTCCTTTAATTTTACTTTAAAAGTATTTATGCACTCATGACATTATTTTTAAAACATTGGAATAAGATAATATCGGATCGATATATCGGAATGAGGATAATATATTCTTATATCTTGTTTGTCATGAACTATTAATAATTGCTGTGGATGTCGTGGCAAATTGGAACAGTGTCTTAATGTACCTAAATATGATTGCTTTTGGGTTCACTCCCCATTTGAGAGAATATTTAAAATACTTTACCTTCTAGTTAGGCAGGCGGAGTTAGTTTACTTAACTGTAGTAAACTATCGTAGTAAACGTGTAATTTACCTAGACGTGTAAATTATATAATTATTAATTTTACAATACATACTAATATTATAAATGCGTAAGTTTGTCTGTCTGCCTGCCCAATTTGGATGTAATTTGAAACTAAAATAGATGAAGACTCAGGATAAAACATAGGCTAGGAAAATTTGTATAAAATGTGTCACGCAGTCGCTAGTATTTCAATACTTTAAAATTGAAATGAAGAGCAAACACTTATTATAAAGCAGGCAGTGAGAAATGTAGAAGCAGACAAGCGACTTAACGAAATATAAAGAAACTTTCTTACTACTATAATAAATTTTGTGTTAGAATTGGTGGGAAAAATAATTAATTGTGCCAATTTACACGGATAAACATTTAAATACTTTGGGGTTGTCGTTAGAAAGGGTACAGAAATTGGAACGCAGCGGCATTCGAACTCGCACCCCTTGACAACCGTCTAATCTCTCCTACTTCTAAGCCATGCATTCTATATATGCGTTCTATATTTTAATATTCATACTTTTATAGGTTTTCTAATTATTTTTTCAATTTCTTATGTGTTTAAATGGCACTTTGATGCCGCCGTGGTGCAGCGGGACAGCGTATATGTAAGCGGTAGTGGGTGCAATTCTCACACAGGAGATTGATTACATATTATTTGCATTTTTCCGCCCTGGTAAAGCCTGGCATATAACGGAAAATGGAGTACGGAGTGTCTTGACACTAGGGGTCTCTGACTACCCTGGTATGCGGGAAAAAGCGGTAAGGGTGAAGATGTGAATAAGATATAAAAAAATAAAAAATGGTTATGGTGTTGTTTTTAATTCTGTCGTATGTACTATATAAGTACTTTACTTACCGTCACCCGTTAATCCAAATCCAGAAGCGATTGCCTTTTCTCCGACAAAATTATCATTGACAAGGGATCCAGTTGGTAAAGCAATTGCTTTAATGATTTCTTAAAACAAATAAAAAAACATGAAATTTAAGATTTTATGGTACACTATCCCATACTTATATTATAAATGCGAATGTCTGTGTGTTTGTCTGTCACGCTTTCACGGCTATTCTACTGGTCCGATTTGGATGAAATTTAGAATGAAAGTAGTAAAATTGAATGAGTCTAACATAGGCTACTTAGTTTTTCAAAAATCAACCTCTAGAGGGTTGAAATAGGGGATGAAAGTTTATATGAAAAATCTACACCGCTTGACTGATTGTAACGAACTTTGGCATATACATAGTTAAAAATCCAATTTTTGAAAAATAAAGTAGCCTATGTTTAACATATAGGCTACTTTGTTTTCCAAAAATTTACCACCGAGGGTTGCAATATAGCGAAATAGCCACGTAGATCACGCGGCAAAGCCGCGAGCGGGCTGCTAGTGGTTTATAAATTATTTGTTACTAGCGGCCCGCTCGCGGCTTCGCCGCGTTATCTGTTTTGTTATATTGCAGCCCTCGGGGGCGCATTTTTAAAAAATAAAGTAGCCTATTTTTAAGCTTAGATTATCAACTATATTATGCCAAAATTCATTACAATTGGCCAAGCTGTTTAGATTTTTCATATAAACTTTCATCCCCTATTTCAACCCTTTAGAGGTTGATTTTTGAAAAATTAAGTAGCCTATGTTAGACCCAGTCACTTTTACTACTTTCATTCTAAATTTCATCCAAATCGGACCGGTAGATTAGCCGTGGAACCGTGACAGACAAACACACAGATTTTCGCATTTATAATATAAGTATGGATTGTTTTATAATACAAGTAGAATAGTTACCCAAATTCGATATGGTGGAAGGTAGGCGAATTACAGCAATATCGTTGCGAATGAGCCACGGAAACCATCTAGGATGTACAACTACATCGTTACTTTGGATTCTAACGCCTCCACTGAACAGTAGAGTAGATCCTAAAACGACAGTGACTCTCGAAACTTGGTCGACGCCATCATTCCAACAGTGTGCCGCAGTGAGAACGCGATTTTCACTAACTAGAACAGCTCCACACACACTTCTATTATTTGTTTCATCGAACTCTCCAATCAATCCAGCCTAATAAAATGATTTTTAAATAATAATTAATATATCTAACTCATTTCAGATCAGAAATACATACATATAAAGTCAAAATATATATTTTTCATGTTTTTATTGTGCTACGAATATTTATTATTTAATTTAATTTATCTTTTTCACAAGGCAGTGAATAGGCAGGGGGTACCTAGTGTCAGTACGTTCCCTTACTTCCCGCCCAGGTTTCATCAGACTAAAGAAATAAAAATATTTAGATGGAAATAATCCTGCGAAAACTGTCATGTACGATAACAGGTATATAGAAAAATGTCAGACATAATCTCTTTTCGCAATGATTTCTTTAATATTCTTTATAATATAATGTATAATTTCAATTATAAACAAGCTTACTAAATAATTGAATTGTCCGAGTTTAGCTGGAACTCCATTATAGATTCTGGAAGATGAGTTCTTCAGATGTATATCCTCTGCTTTTTGGATTCTTTCTGCCTCTGGGATTCCAAATCTTGTTAAATATCCATAGGCTGTGTTGTACTCTGGGATCCCAGGTTTGACAAATGAGGCGGATGTAAATACAGCGAGTAATAATGAAACTATTGTTACCTTCATGTTTCGAATTAAAAAAAGTGTGTTTCTAAACAACTGTTTTGATACTCAATATTGTGATAGGCATTTTTTTTACTTACTTAACAATAAAACTGAGTAATCTATAAGCAAATTGCGATACATATATCAAAACTAAAGGTCTATCTATGCACTAGATAACTGTAGGTACATTTATTTTTGTGTTATTTTTCATACAGTTATCAAAAATTGTATATCACTGAAGGTTAGATTAAAGACTACTCTCATACATTTATCTGAGCAATATATCTACTAGTGTCAAAACGTAGATACAATGTCTCATGTGTCATGATAATTAACGTGACCATTTTGTTCGCAACTGAAAAATATATATCAATTTAAATTTAAAATAACTTAATCTTAAAAAGTTAAGCTACATTATTTCCCATAGATAATCATGCAAATATTTTGGATTTCGTCTTCGTTTCATGACATTTAAATATTTGACTTTAGATAAATAACTTACGCATAAATGGACGTACTTATGCAAACCATAACGAACCCACAATCTGGTCAATAATAAGTTGAGTATGCAGAAGGTGTTTAAAATGCATTATCTATAATACTTGTAAATTTCATAAAGCTCTGACAATATTTTCTTAATAAACCACGATGGTAACAAAGTTACCAACTACACTAACCACACTTTTTAATTACACTAAAAAGATCCATGATACATGATTAATTAAAAGTCATATAATTTTAGATTTAATAAGGGACCATGTGGTTTTGATTCCTGTTTGCATATTAAAGTTATTGATATTCTTGAGGCTCAGAAAGATTTGTCACAAAATTCTATAGTAAAATTATTACGTTAATGGTTTATAAAATTGCAAATCGAATCGTTTAATAATAATTAAAATAGTTTTTTTTTACAATATGGTGGCGTTTACTTAGCTCAGCAATATTTATACATACCAAGTAGCCTTGGTAGACTGATCAATTTAGATTTATTTAATGACAAAAGATATAAAAATGCAAGGATTTTGTTTTCGCTTGTACTTGATTTAGATTCTTGTAATATGGAATTTGAATTATTAAATAAGGAACTACTAATGATATTCCAAGTATTTCTACGGCAGCCGCGGCAAGGCCTGCGTGTAAGCCGGTGATGTAGATTTTTCAGAACCTTTTTCCTTTATATTTGGTAAACAGAAAGGAAAAAATAAGGCAGACTTTATGAGCGTCTAGACGTAAATATTTGAACTTATCGTATGTTACTTCTAGAAGAAGTGAATGCTCTACAATCTTTTTTCTACCGTGATCTTACCATGATGTGGAAATGACTCTTATGATAAAAACCCTTCATTTATTTGCCTTTATTCTTGTATGGGCGACTTCTATACCCTTTGGTGGTTAAAATACAATTCCACTCAGTTGCTCGGTGTCCCATAAAAGACGGGTAGCCAAGCAACATGGTCATTAGAGATTCTTTCTCTGACTTACTCGCGACTACTATGGTGTCAAAAACAAAACAAACCAAATATCTAATGATGCGAATTACAATTATCTTGGAACCGTATATTTCGGGTGGACAGTGGAGGACGGAATGCCTTGATACTAGGTGAACTACCTCACTTTGCGGGGAAAAACGTAAGCTGAAAAAAGAGAAAAATACATTTTTCTACTGTAATAAAATAGTAAACAATTGTGTCTGTACATTGAACAAATTTACGAAAAAATAATTGAGAGAAACATAAAAACAGCAATGAAACATGCATCTGTGATATATAACATTTTTGTCTGTGTTTTTATCTATTTGTACACATCTTTTGATCTACTAGATATATTCGAACAATTTTTTTTGCTGTATACTTACTATGGAATCGAACTTTGCTAAACTATAAATAATAAAGTAATGAAATCTTAACAAAAGTTGTTTAGCGTGAATAACATTTTCAATTGACTTACAAAATTACAGATTTGGAATTTAAGAACCATTTAAATAATACTAACTTTAAGAAATAAGACAATGTGGCCTTACTTAAAATTGTTCAATATGTTGGATATCTACCATTAACATCTAAGAATTAAACATGTGGAAAATCAGGTGATTGTGAAGCACACAGCGTCACAAAAGACATTGAGAAGCAATGGGACAGTTATGGGTTCAATTTGTCCTCGACGGTATAATTATATTTTAAATTTTCGATTTTTCTCCAGTAAGGTTAAATGGGCGCATTAAATCCAGGCATGTATCACGCAGTTCGCAATTCGGTCTTAAAGAGTCTTGCCAAGTTGTTAGAATTTTGACTCAAAATTTTAATATAAGGTAGCTGTACCAGACGGGTGGAACTCGAATATAAAAACAAGCCGCTGACGTCCTGTACACTATACGGTTCGGATCTTAAGGTACGCGGGTGTCGCCGAATGAAACAAGATGTATTTTATATAACGGTAGATGGCTGGCGGCTTCTTTAATACTAATAATTTCTTCCTATTTTCGTCTTATTATCACTGTTCCGTTCTTGTCACTGTATTTCGACACTAGACGTCTTGTACCTAATTCGGAACTGTCCGACTACTTATCCGACTACGATCCATCGATTTTTTTTTTCGACTGTGTAGTATGCTGTTGGCCAGAGCGGCCTCGACAGCTTCACCGGGCTTTGGGGGAGGCCGAGCTATATGAGCTCTGACCTTGGATGGAATCCTCGCTTGTGAGGAAGCCATCAAATGACGACGACGGCATGGCAAGGGCGTCTCAGTTGAGACTCGAACCTCGACTTGCGACACCGTTTTAGTGGGGGACTTTGCTTCGCTCTGTCCGAGCTAGGCCTAACTAGGGGCGCTGGTGCCCGGGGCGGTATCGGACCGTTGAATAACTGGGACCTCGTCTCCACCGGCGGGGACGGTGTGTGTATCGTGTGCGTTTGCATGTGTGTTTGAATTTACCTAACACTTCTGTAATGGCGTCAGTTTGGGTGAGAAGTTCCCTAGGCCTCGCGGGGCGTCTTTTGCTGACCGTATAATCGCAGGCGCTTACCACCAGCGGGTTCGGATGCGTAGCTGCTTTTTCGAAGTAGCTACTGAAGAGTTTCCGGGTGTGCTCTTTTACCGAATCGAGCTTAGTCTTTGTGCAAATCTAAGTTACGTACGTACCACGGGGCGCCCGTGGCGTAGCGCAAGAAGAATATTTTGCAAAATCTGAAGTCTACGAAGCCAGTGTGTCCGAATATAACACAGGCGTACGCGAAGATGGGCCTGACACACGTTTTGTACAGGCAGATCTTGTTACGGAGGGACATCTTACTTTTGGCGCAAAGTAATGGATACAATAGACTTAATACGAAACTTGATTTGCGGCGGACGTACGTTATGTGCTCTTTGAAGGAGAGTTTCCTATCTAAGATTACGCCGAGGTATTTCGCGGAATTAGCCTCGGGAATCGGTTTGCCTAGCAGACGGACGGTTGGTATGTCGTCGTTTCGGCGAAGAGGGAAGTATACTAGGGAGCTTTTCTCCGGATTGACTTCTATCCGCCATTTAGTTAGCCATCTGCCGAGATGGTTCATGGCTTTTTGCAAATTGTTCGCTATATTAACTGACATTCTGCCGGAAGCGTAGATTGCGGTATCGTCCGCGTAAAGAGCGAGATTGCTCCCACCGACTTTAGGTACGTCGTGGGTGTACAGATTGTACAGAAGCGGGGATAATATTAGAGCCTTGCGGGACTCCGGCTCTAACGGGGCGGCTAGAAGAGAGTGTGCCTTCGACCCGATATCGGAAGGAACGATGTGAGAGGTAGTCTCTCAGAATGTGAACGAGCCTATCAGGGAGTTAAGCGTTCATTCATTTGACTAGAAGGCCGTTGTGCCAGACTTTGTCGAAAGCCTTGGCGACGTCTAAGAAAATTGCCGCTGATGGCATCGATCTCGCTCTTGATAACAGGTGTTCCGTGAGGCGGTGCACCTGGTGGACGCTGGAATGTTTGGCTCTAAAGCCAATTGTTCGGGCGGGATGAGATTCTTGGCCTCGACGATGGCCTGAAGTCGCGAGAGTAGTATACGCTCGTATATTTTGCCTACAGCGCTGAGGAGACTGATGGGGCGATAATTAGCGGGTGACGCGCGCGGTTTACCCGGTTTGTGGATGCCTATAACGATGGCTTCTTTCCACTTTCTAGGGAACGAACACTCTTGAATGAGTGTATTAAAGATAGTTACGAGGAGCGTTACTAAATGAATCGGGAGACACTTCAGGACCCTGTTTGAAACGCGGTCAGGACCTGGAGCTTTCTTAGGCTGAAGGCCTTTAATGATATCTTTGACCTCTTCGACGGAGGTAGGGCGAATCGGTTCTCCTACTGGTGGTAACGGCGCCGACGCTTCTAAATGTGCGTCCACCGCGGCGACGTGTTCTGGATCGCACGGTAGTTACGAAGGGGAGCATTGCTTTTCGAGGCTATCGGCTAGGCATTCGGCTTCAGCTAAATCGTCGGCGGCTGACGTTCCGTCCGGACGTACTAAAGGAGGCATTATTACGACCGTATCGTCTTTGAAGGATCTCGCCAACTTGTAAAACGCTATATGAGATGGCGAGATTTTCGCGAGTCGGTGATCCCAATTTTCCTCTCTGAGCTCCGCGAACCGGGATCGAACCTGTCTTAGGAGGCTCCAGAGTTTCGAACGGTGTTGGGCACTGGGAAACGCGTCGTGGTCCCTGTTTGCCTTGTTTTTGCGCGTAATTAAACGTTTTAAATCGCGAGGGGGATTGAAGCGTCCGTCGGGGCGCACTTCTATCTCCCTTGAACAATTATCGAGCGTGGAATTTAATCGCGACGTGAGTTTACTGATTGCAGTCTCGGCTGCTTCAACTGATTCGAGTCTGTCGGGTGACGGGTTGTCTACGAGTTCAGAATCTGCAACGCGTATGAGTTCCGAGAACGTTTTCCAATCCGTTACTATGGCCTTCGCGGGAATCGATGGACACTCTGGCCCTAGTTTAACTAAAACGGGTCTATGATCTGAGTCGAATTCTGAGATTGCCTCGATTATGGGGGCTATTATTTCGAATTGCGAGGTGGTTAATCTCGAGATCGCGTCAAGCGTGACCCCTGCACTGTTTGAAACTGGACAGTACCACCTGGTGTGTTTGCAATTAAGGTCGCCGGCTAGAATTACCGAGTCGCCTAAGGCTAGGAGGGTCTTAAGGTCCCTCTCTAGCAAGGGTTTTTTTTGGCGATCTATAAACTGACGCTATTATAATTGGCGAGTGCCCAGTAAGGAACACTTGACAGACCGAAACTTCTATGTTAGTAAGTCCCGGCGGCGGGTCTAGCGGTACTACGTGTAGCGCTTTCTTATAGAAAATTACCGTGCCTCCTTTAGGGCCGTTTCTGTCGTTACGGATCGTGCGATAGTTCGCGATCTTGGGATCTCTATTGCAATTTTTGAGGAACGACTCTTGTATCAACATAACGTCTACGTGATAGTCGACTACAAAATCTCGGACTAGCCCCATTTGCGTGCTGAGGCCCTTTGCATTAAAATAAGCTATGTTTAAAGATCACGGTTTGACTCGCGCGAGTCTTAAATCGGGCGCATTTATGCTGTTGTTACAATTATTGACCGCGATCCATCGAACGACTTACAAGCTTACGTATGACGGTGCTATACCGAAAAGAGAGCCGCAAGCCACCGTCCCGAATTGCGTTTATTTTAGCAACGATTTTTACTATGATAAACACAGGTTTTCTTAAATAACTTAATTACTATCAATCGTACATGAATGTGAGTGATATCAACTGAAAGCTTACAAAATTTTCTAATTAACTTTATATAATACAAAATAATATTTTAACAATTAATATATGTAAGTAAGTTTGACGTATTGTAGGTACAATTATTATAATTCTAAAGCTATCTGACATAATGTAATCGATTATTCCATTAAACGAAATGATAACAAACAATAATAAATAGCAACATTTACAATATTAAAGGAACTACCATTTAAAAACAACGATTTCTACAAAAACATAAAAAACTATATGATCGAAAGAATAACAAACAAATCATATTTACGAATGATCTATGAGAATCTTAAATATTAGGTACATTTATAATTAATTTCATATAAATTAATATTTTTTATAAAGAATATCTAAACGAAAATTTAAAGAAAAATAATTAAATAAACTACCTATCAGCTGTAAAACTGTAAGATGCGCAACTTATTACATCTTACCATAAGTCGCGCAAGTCGGCGACCGACTATTGACGATAATTGAAGGCGCTCCGTCGCGAACAGTAGCAATAAAAGTAGTAGGTATATCATAGCCTTAAAGTCCACAGAAACGAAGTTGCGGGCAGCCGCTAGTACATTTGTTCTTAAATCTTTGGGTTTCGCAATCACTACACATTATACTTAATATACTTTTCGAATATATTACAGTAGTCCATGGTCGCAGGGAGGTAGTACTCTACCTGTATGCACCTGTATCGAAATGTCAGATTTTCTAAAACGTATTTTCGAATACCATCCGGTTAGAATATTTTACGTAAGTGCTTATCCATTTGTAGAGAAAGTTGCAGGCTCTAAGAGGTCACGGTTTAGCCAATAATAGCTAAAACTGAACGAAAATGTAAAAAAGTGGAAAATGATTTTTTATATATAAAAAAGGGAGCAAACTGACCACTTGGATGATAGGTAAGTGGTTTGCTCATTGCCCATTGACATCCGCAACATTAGAGGAGTTGAGAAATTAACAGAAGAATGGGTGGGGACAGGGAGATGAGGGCTGATTGGAGTCAAATAATTAGCGGATGGTTTTTGATGTCGAATTGACGGTTGGTCATCGGCGGCTGGTTATTATGTGATAGTGGTCATCAGCACTCCGCATTATGTGATAGTGGACATAAACTACTTCCACCAAGTTACTGGGTTATCCGCCTTTTACCAGACGCTACTCAGCAGGCGGCAGGACTGCTAGTTATATATAAAATAATATAAAAATCATAAAAGTGTTTCTGCAGTTATAGTTTGTTAAAAAGGTAATAATATTATCACTGAAAAAAAATATTATATGCAATAGGAATTTTAAAATGAAGTTATGAGACTAGTCATTTTTAACTGGTCTGGTAAATCTTGTGTTAATAATGTTTATTAATGATAAATAAAGACATAGTTTATTGACTATTCTTTCATTTAACAAGATAACGATATTTAAAGAATACTTAAAAATATGATCGAAATAAATATAAAAAATAGTAATAGTAATACTATTTACCTAGTAATTCCTATTTTTATTTTTGGGTTGTTGAATAGTACACAATGTGTAACATTATCACGAGCATTATGAAATAAAAGAGAATGGACATTTGCATTAATTTAATAGTTAGTAGAACATTTTACATAAATTGTCTGAACCAAGACGCATATGAGGTGACCCTGGCGAAAGCGGCAGGCAAACCAGATTGACAACCTCCAATGTTATTACTAGCTCCAAAGGAAGTAATACCAATCTGTTAAAGAAAATGTAATATTAAAGCATATATAAAAAAACCGTGTGTAAAGTGGTCAGGGGAAGTGTCTTTCTTACAGATCAAGACGCTTTATATATTATGTTTGCCCCGATATACTTACAAGTGTATTAACGTTGTTATTCACTACGTAGAGTGGGCCACCAGAATCCCCTCGGCAAGTACTTGCGAATCCTGCAGCCCTTGCACAAATGTTGCTGGACTGAACTGTGGATCCGAATTGTCTTTGGCATTCACTGTTAGAAATTACGGTCATTTGTCCTCGGCTTAGAGCCTGATTATTACTAATGGCATTATCTGAAAAAGAAAATGTGTAAGAATAAGAACTGTCTAAAAACTATCTAACAACTAATGATAATATCTAAACTTAACTAAAAAAATTTATTTAAAAATTATATTTTGATCAATGTCAAAATATGTCTCTATTCGGCTCTATTAATTTATAACCATGCGAACTCTATAGGTGACGCTAACAACGTAGTCTCACATAAGATGTACCGATTTCATACATATTAAAATATTTTAGCGTAAATACTTGCAAATCTTTTTTTAAACATCTGTGCCATTAAATGGCTTTTCAAATGTCACACACAGAAAAAAATGATTGTATATTATATGACTTTAAGCCGATAACTTACTGTTTCCTGTCATTCCAAATCCAGCTACAAAGGCTCTTGAACCAGAATAGCTCGAAGATCCCGAAGCTAAAGCAATTGTCTGAATATTATCTGTAATATAAATACATTAAATGATATAAATGTGGTTAATATTTGGTCTAAGGATAACGAAAATGTTATTTAACATATTACTTACTATTAAGAGACACATCTGAAGGTAAACGAATTACGGCGACATCATTACGTATTAATCTTGGGTTCCAGTTAGGATGCATGACTACATTGTTAGTATTTATTCTGGTACCACCGCTGAACAACCTGACAGAACCCAATACTACTGTGAAACTAGACATTTGCGACTGGCCATCATTCCAGCAGTGAGCAGCGGTGGAAAGAACTCTTCTAGTAATTAGAGAAGCTCCACATACTCCTTGATTATTCGAACCACTGACGAACCCTATTAAACCAGCCTGTTGAATAAAATAAAACGAAATAATATTATACAATATATCATATTGTTAATAGGATATTATAAATAGGATATTTTTTTAAGTTGTATAATACTCTGGTATGTTAAAAGATACCTGAAAAGGAACTTGTCCAAGAGATACTGTATTGCCGTTGTGAATTCTTAAAAGTGGGTTCTTCATCTCTTCCTCTTCCTGCTTTCTAATCCTTTCAGCTTCAGGAATACCAATGTTTTCTATGTATCCATAAACAGGATTATATTCAGGAATTTCCTCAGCTAGTTCAGCAGCCACAAAGGCTGCTAAAGATAGAAGAACTATTGCCAGCTTCATTGTGGTGTGTCGTCAAACGAAAACTCATCATCAGTAACGCTACATTTCTTTTTATATGTAACGACTATTTGTCAAATCAAGATAATTAAGGGATTAAAATATTAATTTAATAGATAAATATTGTCTGTAGCTATGATATAATTATCTTCATCGATCATATTACGGGGACTAATGAATATGATAACAAGTAGCGGACATATTATCGCAAGCTTAATAATAAAGTGACCAAACTCAAAAAAGACTGTTTTTGGGAAATCAAGAAAAACGTTTTAGAAATTAGGACTAGTTTCAGTTATTT
>JAHESG010000087.1:0-25005 GCA_019049465.1 Dryas iulia moderata | reverse complement strand
CTTGGTTATTCTAACCCTTCCTTTACCTATACCTTCTGTAGTTCATAGCGTGAATATAAATGGGTAATTTCAAGGCTCAATAGTTCATTTATTGGTATTTTCATATTGAGTACAAAAATATAAAAATGGCACTGAGATGAATTTATAAACTTTTTTGTTACGTAAATTTAAAATAGATTAACAAATCTTTTAAATTTTTTAACTTCTTGGTTATGAATGTGAAATTATCAAATTTTCTAATATAAAAAACGTAAAAATATTTTTAGTAAACGTATAAAAATTAGGACGTAGCGTATTCAATACGTATTCGAATCTGCGCCTCTTGGTAATCATCCAACCACTATCAATAATCTAAGCGTGAATAAAGCTTTAGAAATGTTAAAAATGTAAAAAAAACTAATAGTAAGCGTATTTTTGTAGTAGGTACCTACTAGATGCACGTAGTCGTAGATATGTACTTACGAGTATATGTAGTTTTTGAAATTTATACAATATTCACATTTCTATCTTTTTACCGCTTATAAATTGAAGCATTCACGCAAAGAATATAGGCGAACAAAATAAACATTGAAAGTTTTTCTTATATTGGGATCGAGGTGAAAACGAAAACATCAGACTTTTTGTAAGCAAAAACCAAGGCGAAGGCTTCGTACTATTTCTCTACACGTACATTGTAAAGGTACGTTTTTTTTCGAGTTTCCATAATCATTATAAGGTATTTTGTTATTATTGTAGGGAATTAACGGGAATCGCATACTTTTTATACCATTTGCTACGTTATTATTGATTTGGCACGCTCGATACAGCGCAACTCAGGCCCGCGTTAACATAGCGTAATTGATTACTATTGTGAAAATCTGACTTAAAAATTGATTTTTTTTGTTAAATCCGATCTGGTTTCTGTCGTCTTCATAAAATAATACAAGATATGCCTATTAAGTTACATAACAACGGAGAAAATACAATCGAGTGATATTTTTTCTAAGCGCATTTCTTCGCCTTGTGTGGTATTTAGAAAGCTCCTTTTAAATACATTGTCTGTTAGAACTGAAGGAGCTCTTTGTCTTACACACAAACATACTTGCATTATAAATTTGAATACCTCCTCGAATTGGATTCGAACTGAAAATTATTAAACTCAGTCACGAAAACGGCTTCTCAGAATATAAGAATAACGTCTAACTTATTCCTTAAATATTATAATAACAGATATTATTTAAATACGGCATTTAAAGGAAAAGACTGAAATTTTCATGTAACATGCATATAACATATGTCAAATACAAATAATGTCATCGTGAACTGAAAGTTGACTTCAATGCCTATACATTTACCTATTTTGAATAATAATTGAGAAGAAGCCAGAGAAAGTTACATAGTTCAAGCCCTTTATCGATTGATTTATGGTTCGCGTCTTCTGCAAACGGGCATTTGTATTGTAATTTCTAACTATACGCGGATTTTTGGTATTAAAAGGAGTATATAATATAGACGGCCTGTATAAAAGACATTAGTAAGGATAATACCAAAATATTTTTAGTGTGAAAGTTTCAAACAGTTGTCATATTTCGCAAGTTGTTTCTTAATCAAGTAAAGTAACCTACATTATGCATATTTTTGAATAAAATAATTTTAATAGAATTCTTTAAAGAATAGTAATTGCGAATGAAATTACAGACAATTCAATACTACTACATTTGCCCCAATTTTCCAATAACCCACTCTCTCATTACCTCACGCCTCATAGAGTAACCTCAAGATGTGGTCAGTACATTATGGGCCGAGTCATTTCTTATGGGAACCGGAGTGCAATTCGAGAACTCTTGGTTATGGCTTTTTATTCTACATTTCCGTGTACTTATTGAAATCAATGTCAAGTAAGTGTTCTGAAAGTTTTGAATTTCTTCTAATTGTTCTTAATTTTTTAAGACATTTTATTTCATCTTCACACTATTTCCCGCTTAGCAGGTAATTAAAGAGATGTTAGTGTCAAGAGACTCCGTTTTCCACTTTCCACCTGAAATGGAGACATTTTGTGTTGACTGTTGAAATTTAACGCCGCGATTTGTAATAGTTAGGCGGAGAAATTGAAATAATTTAAATATGATAGTCGTTTTTTGAAGTACGGAATTGAAACCATTACCCATTAGACGCTGCCCCATTCCACCATACACCTACGTATGGCGGAATTGTTACCTTTACTTAGAAAATAATCCTTAATGTGTTTTTTCCTTTTATCTTTATTTATGTAATATATATAGGTACTATGCTATTATAAGCAGGGAGAATACGAAAGTATTAGGGAGTGCCTAACACTTTCGCACCTTTCACTGTCATCAAATCCATATGCACATTTATACCTATGCATGTTTACCTTCCGGGGATATTGCATTATTATGACATGTTTCCTGAGTTTGTCGTGGAAATGTATAAATTAACACTTATTCGATTAAACACCTGTGAAGCAAAACCACCAACATTGTAAAATGACAACAATAAAATTTCCATAATGTATGTTAATCGTGTAAATAGGTAATTTATGTAAATATTTCAGTATTATTAATTATACATTTAATCCATTCAGGAATGGTTATTGCATAGTTAATTTAATACTATAATATGTAAACATTTGAGTTCACTTATGTGTATGTATGCATATGCATGTAAAAATTTTAAGTCTTTTTACACATAGCAAGGCACTCAGAGAGAATATTTTTAACATTTTTAAAATTTTATTCGCACATTTATAAAATTAAATAGAATTTTTGAGAACATATAAAAATTTAAACACCGCGGACTTCCAACCTGCACTTGCTGGAAATGTCTAAGCGATGTGACAGCTAAGCCATGGGTTTTTATTTCTTACAAAATTCTTGTATGCTTTTTTTTCTGCTTAGAATTTGTAATACATTTCTTTCTTCACTTTTCACCCGAAATCATGACATTTTGAAATAAAACTTTTGTAACTATTATATTAACGATTAAGACATCACATGTTGAATGGCGACTCAACTCTACTCTTTGCGTTCTTACCATAGGGGAAGAATAAATATAAATAAAATTTAAACATTCTCTCAAGGGGGAATTGAAGCTAAAATCATTCGTGCTTACAGTTAGATGCTGTCCCACTGCGCCAAAATGCCCTCAATGACTTCGTTAACTTACATGTATATGTGTCGAATGTAACAATACATAATATTTTATACTGTAATACCTACTGTATTACAGTGCCGTCTAATATCTCACGCATTTCGGAGATTAGGAAAGGAGAATCCACGTGCAATTTAACAATTATATTTTATGAATTCAAACCCTAATTTATAAAAAATCATTATTGACTTAGTTCCAATTCGGTAGCATAAATAGCACTGTAATGTCGACGATTAATTTCATATTAATTTTTGCATATTTTGACTTGTAATGATTAAGGAATTAGCCTTCTAATTCCCATATATATTACATAGTGAGATCAAAATCACTAAAAATGTTATTGACAGGCCATTACCTGTATCATTTAGAAATAGACACATATTAAATATATTTTAAATAAAATAAAATATTAATTTGGAAACATTTATTCGTTTTCTGTCAATAATTTAACTTATTTATACCTATACATGAAACAAATAAGGAAGACGTACCGTTACATCGGTATGATTTACAAACATTAACATTTTTCATATTTACATACATACATAATATGACTTGTTGGTGTTTTTATGAAAACACATGCATTTATGGTAGCCACAACTTGTTCTCCCACTCTTATCTTTTCACTACTTGGCATAAACTGAGGGATAACATTCTTATATAGCTAAATGGGGCCAAATATATATACGGATACATAGCCATTATCATTTTCTATTATTTAAATTAATAAACCAACTGTAAACGTTATAAATTCCAAAAATTGAATTTTTAGAATTTATTTAAATATTCTAAGTGAAAATGTGTACGTGAAAGGAAAATTATTGATGTACCAACATGGGCATATTTACATCTATGAAATTTGTCGTAGTTGGCTTTCGTAATAAATCCATATTTATAAAATCACATATTCGTAAAATACTTAATATACTCTTAAAATATGGCTCTCGATCGATTCATTATCGTATAAAAACTATTATACAATAAACACAAACAAAACAATGAACATAAGCGTCTCCTTGCTTGGAAGACTTGGAACAAATGCTAAGTCAAAGACTTTCACAAATATAAAAACGCAACAACTAAGTAAGTATGGCAAGTAAATAATTAAAATATGAAAAATAATTTAAACTAAACGTTTGGAATGATACTTAAACTAATATTATTATTTACAAATATAACAATACGTAATTTCAAGCACTACGCGGTATATACAGTCGTCTCAACGCCTTTTACATATATAGCGACAAACAATACTCCATTAAATTACAATTTCTCATCAATTAGTTAAATATTAGAGTTAAATAATTACTTTTTAAACTTTAAACGGTGTCGATGATATTAAAATCAGTATCACTGAGTTTACCGTATACTTAAATACATAGTTCTTTGCTTGCAAAATTATATATTAAAACGAGATTTTGAAGTCCTAATTTTTGTACTAAACAGGTAATGAGCAATAAAAGCTGCCTAATTCAAATGCGATCACATCCTTAAATATTTTATACTTATTCAGTCTTTATCACCAACAAATCGATATGAATCGAGGGGAGGTTCAGGCATACAGTAGCCGTGGTACGTGCGAATGTCTTCAGCGATGTACGTAACACCAGGTAGAACTCCTGGTTCGGTGTGGTGTTTCGGGCACGTATGATCCCTGGGGCACTGGCATATCGTATTAGCGTTTACTTCATCAATTTGCTCATGTCGACGTCTTGCACTAAATAGCTTGCATGGCTCTTTCCTTGAACACCTCAATCTCTGTAATAAAAAATACAATTAAATCAATTATATTTTAAATTAATTTTCTATTGATTTCATTAAAGGAAGTTCAAAAAAATTTATATATTATACTGAAAAGCATTTTTGTAGCGCCATCTAGCGGAATATAGTGTAACTATAAACAACTTACGCTTTGCGGTGAACACGCGAACTGGTACTGATTCCCCTGCTCTCCGCTAGGTGTCGTATACGGTAGTTTCTTCAATAGATACGTAACGGATTGCTTCGGGCAGTGGCAATTAACAATTTGCTGCGTGGCGTTGCTATCGGGGAATGAATATATGATCCATGCTGCGTCTTTAAAGTATCGACACTTTGGTAACCTCTTCACTGGCTCGCACGTCTTGTACAGTGTGGTTTTGTCCGCTAACGTGTGGTTGTCATCGTCGGACAACTCACTGTAATAGAAAAAAAATACATATTAGGTTATTGAATTTATTAGTTAAATTTTCTTGGTTATTTTTAGATATATATTTTGAATATTTATAATGTCCCTCATTTAAAAATGTGAAATAATTCATAAAAACATAATTTAACCTTTAACAAATATTAATTTGTACGAACATATCAATTTCTAGTGTGTCTATTAAATCTCAGTTAAATTGTCATCACGGCGGATATAATTTATTTCAATATCTTAATACTATTATAAAGTTACGTACAGCACGTAAAGTAGTGGACATCCAAATAAGGCGTGTTTACATAACAAGAACAATCCAGATTAACGTAGGCTCTACTATAATAGACCATATTTATATTTTATTCATGTATACAGACCGGTTAATGCAAATGAAAGATCTAAACACAGTGTTTTAATGTGACACCGTTATCTACCCACGGTTACGTCGAGCCTAAGGATGATACTCCTACGTGTCTTACAATCAATTCATACACTACATATGGAAAGCAACCTTCACAAAACGCCCCAACATAGTAAATATTTCAATATTTTGTAACCCGCTAAGTGTAAAATCCTCACTGCCTACATTCACGTATAAAGTACCTACTGGTTATGGTAAAACAAAATTTTTATATGTAGATTATGTTTTAAAAAATAGTACTAAATAATAAAAGATCTAATTTGCATCTGAAATATATCTAAATTTAAATGTAAAATACGTAGGAAATCAATAAATACTAACCTAGAACACGGTCTATGCCCAAGACACCGACACTTCCTTTCAATCCAGGGTTGTGTCGAGTCGTAAAGGTCCACTTTGCTGCACACCTGCCGCGCTCTGCAGTCAGGCAGATCGTCCTCCGATACCTGAAAAATATATTATAGTAATTTAGATACAGAAATTTAAATATAAGTGCAATCTTATACTAAATCATATTATTCTGATCGAGAACGAAGATAGAAATGCTAATGTGTTGATGAGATTTAAATTTAATACAACCGCAGAATATTATATCGATCACGCAAGTACTGATATCTTATCCTCGATTGCCCAATAGATCTTGTTATCTTGAACATTCATCTTATTACTCATAATAAAATTAATATACTTGAATAAGTGCCCATAAAACATATTATATTGCTTCAACTCAAAGGTATAGTAAGTACGACGACAAATAGACGGCCTCATAATATAACATCCTTTAAGTTGACATGTTATTGCCACCGTTCAAACAATGCAAGTTTTAGTACGTGGAACTTCCCAATATTAGTTTGCATATAAAATTGTTTTTTTGCCTTACAAATTCAGCGCACATCAATCAGTGTTTTGCATTGAAAGATTGGCAAATCTGTTTGGCAGTACATTTTTGCATGGCGTGAATTACAACTCAAACCTTAAAAGAAACATCTTTGTACCAAGCGTGGGAAATACGAAATGTGTTTGTTGAGAGTCGTTCGCACCTGCCGCCCTTTGTGGAGAAGAAAACAGAAGTGGATTACGGGAGATCATTATAACTACGTCCGAAAGATGTTAATCATTATGATTCGGGCACTACAATGCAGGGCCATGTGCGCTCCATCCATTCACTTTTTGTGTCGAAGGACCATCGGTCTTAGACTTACTTCCGACCGGAAGACATGCCATTCGGCAACCTGTTCACGGTGGGAACGCTTTTTTTGTACTAAATCAATTTTACGACAATTGTTTGCTAAATGTGGCGAATTTCTTTTTTAACCTGAATCTGTGTTTTCAAAGTTAGAAGTTCTATAAAAGTAGTTTTGAAATTGAACATTTAAATATTGGTAATAGAAGATATGATTTACTGAAGAAAAAAATATGCTTAGAAAAACATTAGAACCTTAGCAACAATTAAAGGCGTGAAATTCATTCTTTTTTCGTTGTTCCGGATATACTTCCCGTTTCTTGTGTATTGCGATGGGTTTCGCGGAAACGGCCTCGGACAGATCTTTCAAAAGCCGGATATAGGCCCTTTTGTGAAACAAACAAAAAACGTCTTGCATGCATTGTACACAAAGCATGGGTTGTTGACTTGGTTTTTGAAGATAATTTAACGGAGTCGCAACCCCGACATGCATTCTAATGATTTGAAAAATGTACATGTGTACTTTCTACAACAAAGCTTTTCTTTAGCTTATTTTTTTTATAAATAAGTTAAGATTGCGTTGTCAAATTAGAGATGGTCATTTAAATCTATTTAAATGAACAAATGTTACGGTACTTAATTAAATAATCGCTACATGCAACGTATGAAATTGGAATCGCGTGCTTAAAATCTGATTATACAAAAAAATACACCAGTTTCCACGCGACTAACAAAATGAAACCTGTGTCGGATATAGCTTCAATGAAAGTCCAAGATTTGACCGCCGGCCTGGGGCGACGGTTTTAGGGGACGTTTCATTTTCGTCCTTTTCTAAAACTGAAAATTTATTCTACACATATTATACTAAGCCTTAATTGTAAAATCATAAGGCATAACATGGAACTAAAGCTTTCCAACACAACTTATGTCAAGATAATGCTAAGTATCTAAGAAGCTTAACTTAGAACGCTGTGAAAGAGAAAATAGTACTTTCACATAAAGAAATAAGCTGTAAATTTGAATGTATTGAAAACGGAGATGAACGTGTTTTTCCCGTGGAGGCAGATGCGGGGTCGCGGGGCGAGGCATCCGGTGTGAACAGGTGGCGTGGCGCGCCCACTCTAATGAAATAATCTGTGCCCAAGCGACCTTCCACAACCTTCGAAGTACGCCTAGCCCTTAGACGTGGGCACACGCCTCTGCTTATACTTTTTAGTTATTTTTAATTTTGTATGCAAAGCACAAGGCAAGTCACAAACAACGTATATATGCAAAATCTTAGCTTGATTAATAGAAGTAAAATGAATAGAAATAATATTTATTGATAAAAAATATTTTTTATTAATAAATATTTCATATTATTAATAGCATTAACTATATTATATCCTTACTATAGTTTAAAATATAAAATAATATTCCTGCTATAAAGCACGTATGTTTGTACCACTTGGAAAACATTACTGAGAATGTTGCCATAAATAGTACAGTAATCTAAATAAAACATAATGATTTAAATAATAGCTTTCTAGTTGATGATAAAAATCTACATTATAATATTCTACAAGCGTCCTTGCCTTGTCTACTAACGTCCTTCGTTTCCTTGAACCTCATTTGCATGGACAATATACTGAGAAGAATAAAAGAGTATCCTGTGACCCACGCAAACTGATCCCAACATATTACAATATTCCAATTAGCTCGCGTTAATTACACGATTGGTACAATAAGCCCTGGGGCTCCGGACGTCGGGCCACAATTTTCGACTCCTATATATATTGCTAGCCACCCGCTCCCGGCTTCGCCTACTTAAACTACACGATAACTGTTTCGTCATTTAATCCGTCCATGATATATTGTACCTTATTGTAACTTTGTTAAAACTAAATCTTAAGGGAAATTGACAACAGTAGTCAAAACTGCATTTAAATCAGTTAAACTCTTAAAGAGATTAGCGTCCACAAACAAACAGATAAACAGAAAATTAAATTAAAATTCATCATCATTCAATTCTTTTACATTTTTTAAATATCGCCAATTTGTTTCATATCATATACATGTTCAATGTACAGACGAGAATCACTTACATTTTTATTATATATATACATTTTTATTACCGCCCAAAATATAAAAAAATAAAAAAAGCAAATCGCCGGTTACTCGATGTTGTACCCGGGAACACAGGTAGCTACAAACAAATTACTAATCGGTATAATAACGCATTGCCAACGGCCAAAAATTATTTATTACAACTGTAATTAGCTTAGAGCTTTCGGCGTTTTCAACATCCGTCCTATTTTGACGTTCATCTTTTGTATTTTCAAATTAGTTTACATCCTTTTAAATGGCGAGTTTAATTTGAAGGAAGAACGTTATTAATCCAAAGGAAATCACCCTTCACCAAAGACAAATTAGTGCGAAAAACAGGAGCTGTGTTTTAAATAATTACATGGTAAGGTTTTTTGTTATCGTTATTTATGTGATTATCGATTTCTTATCTAACTTTTTGTAGATATTATTTATAAGTTCGGAGATCTATAGCCGTAATTATGTTTTTTAGGTGTCGTAAAACATTTTTTCTAAAACGAGACCTCACAGAAAAAATGTGTACCGCGATATCAATATTCATAAATTACTATGAATTGCCGAGACGTAGAAGTTTATATTATAAATAATATTACGTATTTATTATTTTTATACTCTAGTTAGTGGCCTTCGTTACTGTAAATATAAACAAATCGAAACATTTATCCCGCCCATGCAATCTGTAGGTCGTAGCCCTATAAGGTATTCAGTAGTGCTCTAAAAGACATCAACGCTTGCCGGAAGCATCGCCGAATGCATTGCGTACGCGCAGACTAATTGAGTCGCCGTATACGTATATGTAGCTCCATTGTTGAGACACATGTGTCCAATGACACTTATGATGTACCTCGGTAATACTTTGTCATATGCTGTTACTACAGCGTGTATTGAATAACAATTAATTTGAAACGAAAAAAAAATCGTTGACTTGATGTAATGCTAATTTTGATTGTTCGCGAAAGGAAATACTTAAAATATTCTAAATTACCGTACGTTTTACGATACATGTTATATGTGATAATAAATCATGTTCATAACAGTGTTACGTTACCGAATCTTATTGAATTTATGGTTGTACTAAGTTTATCCGTCGCAATTATAGTCCCCTATAGGCATTTCAATACCAAAGCCATCTAAACATAGCCCTATATAACAGTAGGGCACATCTTTCGTGTCTATTGTGGCCCGTGCATCCGGAGCCATTCACGACGCACGTGTCCCTTTCACGATGTACCAAGACACTCAAGTGTTCGTCTTGAAGGGGATCTTAATGTATGGTAAAGAGATTTTAGTTCAACACGTGTATAGTATCCCAACTATGTCTCAGAGCTTTTAAGACATTTTTGTATAGATAAATTATTTTGCTAAATAAACTACTTGAGATTTTAATATAAATAATATGTATTCTTGCAGTAATATATATTTTATATACACACCAGGAAATATAGAAACGAAGCCATTTCTATATAACTAAGTCAATCCGTGTTTATTTTTGAAACGTTTGAAAGAAATAAAGAAATAAAAGGCGCATCGTATTTAGGTTTTTTGTCGCGTAACGCAGGTGCAGCTTTGACTGCTCGGGTGCTTTTCTTATTGGATATTTTTTCAGCTCCCTAACGCTTTATACATATAGCTCGATATGAAGTAGTTTATTTTGAATCCGTTGAAAGTTAAAAATTTGTCTGAAATCTGGATTTTTTGATATCGTTTGTATGTAATCAATGCCCTTAATTCAAATTTAGATTAAATTTATATAGGCCTTTCTGGGAATTGCTTACTGATATATTTTTTAATAAGTTAGGATACTAGTTAATAATGAAGATGAAATATCTAGTATAATTTATTGTTGTATGTAGTAGAATAGAATAAGTTACTACATTTACATTTTACACGCGAAACTTTCAATATTTTCCACTTGATTATTCGACGTGTAAAGCTTTCCTATCAATTAATGTTTTATCTACAGATATTTTATTCGAATTCGTACAGCATTCCAAACATTGTAGTCCCGCCTTTACCAGTGACGTTGTTGACTCGCTTCCCTCTCGAGGTCACTTTTTACATTCACTCTGTTGACTCGTGTCTGCAGTCACGCTATTTGTCCGGCCCAACCGTGGAGAAGCTTTAATTATCTCATTACATACCCATTTTATTGCTTCAATCGGATCTGTCAGTATTTGATAGATTTAAAAGTTTAGGGGACAGACGATTTTTGATTTTTAATTTTTAGTTATTTAGTCAATTAAATATTGTTCTTTTTAACGGAAGCGGAAGTATTACCAAAATTTTTTGTTGTTATTTCCGATACAATTTAAACTCAATATTTAATACTTTGATTATTAAAATATACCTACATCCTAAATTAATTATTCTATTATATTTTCAAAACGGAATTCACATGTGTGACATTGATTGATCAATTTCAACAAATTAATTGAATTACGTGTAAACAGTTTTGGCCCAAAAAAGGCAACGGTATGTTAATACTTCCTCTCAATAAACATCTATTCTTAAATAGCGTTGTGCTAAATATTTTGATATGCATTATTTTTGCAAGTCCGGTTGACGTTACTTGCGATGAACTCCCGTTACGTCCGTCTCAGCTTGCCTTCCTATCGGATATTTATACTGAGTGTAGAAATAAAGATTTCATTGCTTATAATCACGATAGCATACCTTCGTGATTTATACAGTTATTCTGTACTTTGCAATTTTTTTAATATATTTTTTGGTTTTTTTTAAGGTTTAGTTTTGTCATTATATTTATAAATGTTAGTTGTCTTACGATTGTATATTATATAAATATACTTTGGTTTAGAATCAGATATTTGATGCGCCTAATATGATTATCATATATCTCATTTCCTTCGATTGGCTTACATACCTATATACATGCGTGTTAAAAATTGTCTTTTCACGGTAGAACAAATATAGCTTAATTTAATGTAAAATTTTATAAAATCGTTAAATATATATTATAAAATATATGTTTACATACTCTTTATCAATATTCAAATAAAAATATTAATTATTATTTGGAAGATATGAAAATACTGTCGAATTACAAATATGGACGAGTTATTTACATTCTTTGTTTACACGTGGATAGGAAATTTCCGAGGTCGTCATTTAATAAACATTAATAATGATTGATGAGAGCCGATGCCAGCGCTTTGCTTCCAATATCCGCTCTAGGCTTTTCAATAACATCCGGACTAATCGTATCAAAATTTAACTCTACAGTAAAATTAGGTACGACGTATGTACGTAATTAAATTAAAATTGTTATGTATATCAGTATAGTACCTTTACCTTAACGTATAAGTAGATGGAACTCGGGTTAGTGTCACCCAGTTTCTTAATTTCCGCTTTTTATAATGATATTGTATCTTAAGTAATGACAGATTTCTTTTTAACAGGGCAAGGAAATATTTATATAAAAATAAACAGATTATACTCGAAAGTTATAACTAACGCGTACAGAAGGTATGTATCATCAAATGTCCACTGTACCACAATTTCGTCTTAAAGTGTAAAAGAACGAATATAATTATTTACTTAAATTTTTCTTTTAGGAATATCGCTATCCGCAAATGATTATCTTCCGTACACCTTTTTGAGCTTTAGAAATGACTGTTATAAAGCTTAATGAATAATAAGATAAATTTATCTACAAGTAAATAATAGTTGAAATAATCTAAATTCAAATGCCTATTTTAAGCACTTCTGAATTGTCGAATGAATATAAAGCTAACACCGACTGAAAGGCAGTTGTGCTGAAAAGAGCTGAAAAGGAATTCAATAGTTGTTCTTTTCAAATATTTATATAACATATTTATATAACATTGGTATATTGTGCTTCACACTTTTTCTCGTGAAGATAGGAAGTTAGAAAGGCTTGGTCCTTTCTGTCAAGATAATTCGTCCTCCACTTTCCGTCCGAAATACATATATAAAAATTATAATTTTATTATTTAACACAAAGGTAGGTAACCTGTACTAAACTCAAATTATATTAATGCCAAGCAATTCAAATTTCACATCCAATATATCATGATAGTCAAATTGCATGCCTATTATTCTATTGCGCCTGTCAGCGGAGATACTGAGGTGTTACATTAGCTTATCTCCTTATTGGTTTATCCGTTTGAACTATTATTTTGAAGAAAAAAATAGTGACAGTTTTTAGTATCGTGTTAGTAGATGTTTATACACAAATATTATTATAAAAAGTCATTTATTATGTATATTACGTATTAAAAAAAATGCACCTTCACCCTTTTTCCCCCATAGCAGGCCAGTTAGAGAAAACCTAGTGTTGAGGCACTCCGTTCTTTATTTATCCGTATTACAACAAAGTACAATACACTAGATAAAAATACAGCATGTCTTAGTATTACTAATTTCCTTAGAAAACGTTTTACTGACTCGACTATTTAATCGTGTCCGATTGTTCCCGGTATCGAATAAAGAGTTCTTTATAAGGTGAAGCAGGTGATCATTGACCAGCACCCTCCTGCGGTTTTGACATTCACAGAAGTTCTTTTGTTTATTTGTCGGTTCTTTGGTAAGTTCATTCTTTTGGATCGCAAACACTGCCGCCACTTGAAATAGGCGACGAGTATTCTTTTGTTATTGTTATTATATCCGTTCGAAATTGATTTTCGTGTAAATGCTACGAATTATTAAGTATTAAAACGGCTTCACGCTTTTTCCCTTATATCAGTCAAAGAGAACCTAGTGTCAAGACACTCCGTTATCCATTATTAAGAATTGGTTTCTTTAAAATGATCAATATGTAAATTGTGTGTACATTTCCAGTCGGCGTAATCGAAACGTACTACCAAAATAGCTTTACAACATACTCGTATCTGTCAAGATTATACTCTTGCATAAAGAAATATGAATAAACGACAAGATAACTTTTAAATTCCATTCCTTAAGACGTACGACCGAAAAGAAGGTTACCGTTACGAATGAGCTTAAAGCCAGTGGACATAAAAAGAAAAAAAAGGTTTTTTTTTTTCAACCAAATAGCACACATCGGTCGGGACGAAGCCTCGACCGTAAGTCATCGAAGCTGTCAAGATAAGAATGAGTGAATGAACACCTGCCGCTACCAGTGTTACGCATGCTCCTACGCGGCGCGTCCGCTACGGTATTACAATACGACATTTGAAAACATACCAAATAAACTACTATTTCAACTTTTAAGACTCATATCTTACAGACCACTTTGTAATGTAAGCGAAACTGCAGCAAAAACTAATATCGAACAAACGCAATTACGGACCTAGGTTGGAGCGATTATCTTCTTGAATCGACTTTAAAATTAGGCATAATAATATGATTAACGTTGTTTTTAAAATATGACTGACGAAACTTGACATCCGTGACTTCTATTTTTTACCAATCTTATACGTAATTACGATACACGAGCGCCAATATTAGTTTCTCCAAGGAAATCGTCAGCAGGTTATACAGATGTTGTTGTTATTTTGAAGTTGTTTTGTATGGGATATAGTTGCATAGACTTTCCGGTCGATTTTCTACTCGCGTTTATTAGTCATAGTATCAAGTTTAATTGTCGGTATTTTTGGTTTTAATTGGGCTAATTGCTGGGTGGTGCCCTTCGTAGAAGCGATGTGCTTCTAGTAACACGTGAGTAATATATCATCGAGATCTTAAAAATGTGTAATCCAGGAAAACATTGGTTGAACAATTCTAAATATTTCCTACTGAATATGTCCAGAGCGGCTTCCAAGACGTGATAAATGAGTTCCGAGTAAGAAGGTCCACGAATAGAAGGTAAATTTCTATATAAAAATTCTTACAAGAATAATTAAAGTTTCCGATCGAAAACAATTACACAAATTAGTTTTTTATTATATTTTCATTTTTATTCAAGCTATTTTTTTAATATTAAAAAGCCGAATTACCAGAATTTAATTAGTCAGTTTAAATTTGCTTAAGTAATTTCTCCGATGACACGAAACTGATTTATTTTACTTGTAACTTGAAAAGATATGTTTACAGTATTTACCTATAAATAATTAAAATATATATCGACTGAGAAATATTCTTTCTACACACGTGCTTAAATACATATGTACACTAATTATTTAATATCAATGCGTATTGATTCGTGACTATAGTCACGACGTTTCAACTTAATATTCTTTAAAAGTACTATGTCAAACGTTACGCTACGAAAAAGAATATATAAATTTACTATACTATCTATCTATTGTAATCTTAACGTATATTTGAGATGATGGTTGGGAATTTTATTTTCCCGCCAACTGTCCGTTTGAGCGTTATCCGTGACATTAAAGAAGTTTTAAATCAATCGCATTAACTTGTGTTCGATAAAATGATGATAAGATATTTTGAATACAATATATTACAATTTAAATAATAATAAAAAATATGACAAGCGATCAATTTCATATAAATTTGAAATTATATCCATAAATTATACATTAAATTCAATATGCACATAACATTATTTATTCATTTACTTACGTATTCCTTTACTATACTTATGTCTAAAGCTTTTCAAGCCTACCCCAAACAGCTCGTAAACGTAATTGATCCGGCAATTTTATTTAAAACCCATGTTAACACAAATCGAACTGTATCTCAGGATATCCTAATAATTTCTATACGTTATATTAAATTCATAAATATATCGCTTGATATTAACTAGCCTGTAATTACGCTAAGATATCGGAAACCACGAGAGTTAAAACATTACATCCGTCGCCGCAAATTAACTACTATAAATCGAGGAAAGGCCATTTTAGGTTTATGCATAATAACGATTTCGTAAGTGACAACTTAAAAATTAGGTCATAATGATGCAGGTTACGACACAAATTCAAGGCGATATTGCGAATTGTGGCAGCTATAAGAAGTTTATTTGTATACTTGCAAGAATTTATATTATATGGATATACAAATCGGATCAATCAAAAAAATAAGGACCGCAATACTCACTCCAGTTTGATAGAGAATCTTGAGTCCGCTTTTCGGTTGGGCAGTCCGTTTGTGCGGCAAAAGTGGTAATTTCTCCGGTCTCCGTATGTGTATCTCTCCTGAAGGTCTGAAGGCCTCGAGGGGCGTGCGTATGACTGCCCTCGCGCCGGCGATCACGCCCGCAATAAGTAAAGTGGCTATCACTTGCATTTCGTGTTGCACTGTGACACTAGTGGGTGACTGGTGACTGGTGACTAGCGGGTAGCCGTGCGAGTTGTTTGCGGGTCGGCCGAGCTCGGACTGGCGGCGGGCGCGCCGACGCAGGTAACACTTGGCCTACGCGCCCGGTAAAACCACCTCCGACGACGATCGCGACTACTTGATACTTTGAAGGCTTTTACGCTGACGAGCTTTTTTATATATTTTTTCTTGTTAATTTACTTATTTTTATAATTTAACTATAATTTTTTGGTCTTTATTTCAATATTATGCCTTTAATATGTATCTTTAAATTATTGGTTCTACTACACTCTTTCTCACAGTTATATTCTCAAGTAGTGCAGAACTATAATTAAAATGTCAATACGTAGCAAATCTTAATATATTACCCGGATATGAAAGAATTAATGTTTTTATTTATTTATTGTACATTTCGGAATCTTCCACGGATCAAGAATGTGGAGTCGCGCTCGGGTTGACTTCCTACCGACGATGTTTTTTTTACACAATCTTGTTGCTCGAGTGTAAAGATACGTTTATATTGATTTGAAGTTACGCTTAAGTTAAGTTTTTCTAACATAACCGTTTTCGCTATTTTTTTTTACCTACTACATTATATTAATAAAATTCTCTAAAAATATGAAACGAGTATTTTAAATAAAGAAAATTACTTAGTATTTTTTTACTCTTTTCTATTCTTTTATACACAATTCAAAATTATTTCTGTAGTATACAGCGTCTTATATCTTTACAACTGCACTCGAGAAACAATGAACGTACGATAATCCCACTTGACCACGATAAGTTGTTCTTGTAAGTAGCTTTTACAAACATGTACTATTGTTTCAAAAGTTGGTTCGCAGAACTGGCCATTCATGAGAATTAGAAATTGTTGTCAATGTAATACGACTATCGACAAGTTGAATACATGAACCTTTTGATACTTCAAGATGAAAGAGTTTAATTTATTCTTTATTAATATTTTAAATATGTATAAGTATGTATGTATAAATAATATGTTTTGTCTATATTACGTTTTGTTTATTAAGAAAAAAACAGCTTCTTTTCCTGCATAATAGGTAGTAGTAAGAGAGAATCAAATGTTAAGACTCTCCTTCTCTCTATATGGTTCAGACACTGTTCCATTGCCCACGATGACATTAACTTACAATTAAAACTTTTTTAAATTAAAAAATGAAATTATTATCATATTAACATGTTAATATATAATTGTCTATTCTTTTAATTATGACTTAAATTATGATGTGCAGCATTTATTATATATTTTATAAAAAAAATATTTGCGCAGAATCGCAAGACCACTCGGTCGCTATATTCTGACTGCGGCCTAACTCGATCACCCGTCTCGCTCGCTCCCATTCACTGTCCGCGCGCTCGCATGAATGAACCGCTTCTTATGAATGAGTGGACAGTCGACATAGTACTATGTATACCTCCTGGTTATACGTTGTCAGGCACTTCAACGATTGTAATAGAAATGCCATCACGAATTCATTGCGAAACCTGATCATATATATATAGCTTATCAAAACGATGTATATATTATTCGATGTTGGATATTATTGATTACTAATGTAAGAAATAGTAAATTTGGGTCCATTTTTGTCATTTTTCAGGCTTTTCTTATAAAATTTAGTATGTAAAGTATGATATTTTTGTATGTTTGTCTGTTTGTAATACATGTTAGAAGTAATATAGGTTTTTAAATAACTTAAAATAATAATAACAGTTAAATCATTTCTATAAATCCGTGGTCTAAGGTGTAGAGGCTTTATGTGAATGTGTGTTCCTTGGCACGTGGTCACATGTTTTTTCATTACGAACGCGAAGGCAGGTTTTAATAGGATTGAAATTTTGACAAAATTGTCCGTTATTGGACTGGTTCTTTATTTATATATTGTTAAACAAACATTGTGGCATTTTTAAAGATAAGGACAATTTTTCTATAGAAGGTATTCGGCTGCTTAAATACTTAAAATGGCAAGCTTGGTTGAAATTTTAACTAAATCTTTAGGTATTTTATTGGACCGGTTTCAACTGCTTTTACTTGACCAACGATAAAACGTTTACGGTGGAGTAAAATAAAAAATAGCTTTAGATCAAAAAAAGAATAACGGTGATAGCGATCGTATGTAGATATATGATTTTATAGCAGAAGTTGTAAAGAACTGGAAAATTTTAAACCTTTTTCCTAGAATTTATTTCGTTTCCTAAATGTGTGTTTTGACACGACGTCTTTTTAAATTCACAGAAACTGTATAAATAAGTGTTTGATCATTTTTGTTATTATGTATAAAAGTGAAATTTAGAATTTTATTCTTTATAATTTTCTTAATACTTTATTTTAAATATCTTTGCATTGTTTATTTATTTAGAAAACTTATCCGGCTTATTTTCTTAAAATTCTCATATACCACGGCGGAGAACCTAGTGTCAAGACACTCCATTAATCCAATAATTCATACTGTATAATGTTATATTAAAAATAATTTATATAGTAACAAAACAATTTATTATGTAATAAAAGTAAAATAATGAACCAAAGTACACTTTAACCCCCACTTCGTGTGTGAAAGCTATCAATTTAAGTGGACTAAATAATGACAGAATTTTGCTGATCATAACACTTCAACAAAATGTATTGACACTTAACATAAGTGTTCACACGCCTTTTTGCATATATAGTACAGTGGTAAAACTTATTGAAAGTTATAGGTTTGAAACGAAGAAATTTTCTTTTACTTTTTACCTTATAGTAGTTTACGAAACCTTATTTCGTCAATACACCGGAGGCGTTTTTTCTAAGGCACTCGCAAGCCTATAGTCGGTTATATTGATAATACTTAGGTATCAATATTCATTTAAAGTTTTAATAGATAAATATTCAACAAATTTCATTATATTTCCTAGTAATCTTATTGTCTTCTTACATATGTCTTAATGAGGCCGCCATGGAACAGTGGGACAACGGCTGATCGTAAGTGTGATGTTTGTAGGTTCGATTCCCACTCGGGAGAACAGTTATATTTACAATTTCTTTTCTTCAGTATCAAAGAAAAAACGCAGCGTTGAGTTCCGCGACTTTATTGAGTGGAAAGTAGAAAACAGAGTGAATAGACTCTAGGTTTTCTCTGACTACCCCGCTAAACGAGAAAAAGCGTGAAGCTTCTAATATATCTTAATATCTAATTTTAATATATGTAGACGAATGATTCTTCAACATTATGGTAACCCTACGCGCTAGATAAGAAAGCACACCTCCAAGTATTGTCCCGATAGTGACTAAACAATAGCACTCGAGACTCAAGTGGTCAGCATTTTTTTCGCACCCCCTCCGGTGAGAAACTGTAGTAATGTAAAGGAATACATCGGCACGCGCACTCACCTGGCTGGCTGGTTTTGTATACTCTTATACCATAGTAAGGTTCTAACTTTTGTTCTTTACTAGGAAGTGAGATATCCGGTTAGGCCTATTCTCAAAGATAACTTAACGCAGTTAAAGCGTTAAACAGATGATTTTTTTGGTTTATTACAGTTTTTTTTTTCGGTTGTAGTAATTATGTATGGATTATGACTTTGGTTCATCTTTTTACTAACTGTTTTGACTGAACCCTACTCGGGTTGCACTTTTTAATAGTTTTAAAATAATTTCTTTGATTTTTATGGTATAGTTATATCATTTTGGTATAAATATAAAAATTATTATGTAAAAAAATTACACATAATTTTAAAAGTGAGTACAGGAATTTAATTTATAACGATGTTAGGTGAATGGTAAAAACACTAACATTTTGAATATACCTATACTCAGTCAAGTCAAAACTTTGTCACAAGAGTTTGCTCTACTTTAATATGTTTTTGTACTCTTCACACACTTAGCGCAGCTTCAAAAGTTACTTATTTACTTAAAAAAGTTAGTCTTTCAAGATTTTTTATTTACTTTATGAAAAAACACGCCGCGCTTCGTTTTACCAGAGCGAATTATTATTCCTCCGACTGGAAATCGAACCTACATCCAATCGCGTTTACAGTCAGACATAGTACCAATGAACCACAATGGCCTCTATTTTTTTATAATTATTATATAATTCACTTAATAACATAAAAATATACAATATATTTTCTACGTTATATAATTTCTTAATTTAATTTAACGCGTATACGATTACAAATGTTCCAACAAAGTTTGACGTCATTATCTCAATTTGCGTGCAATCACGCAAGAATACACAAGCTATATTATATACGTACATTCTACTAATGATGAAAACTAGACTCATTTGTAAGGGCCGTTGGAAAACTTCTTAATAGCTAGTACCAACTTTACTAAAATTATAATCGTTCAACACACGCGATGTATAAACTTTATATCGTCGACGGAAAACGTATTTGCTGTAAGTAGAAAATATCAAAATTTGGTTTTATATATCATTTGAATCAGAAAAAAAAACTGCGTCGAATGATCTAGGTAGCTTTTTGCTAAGATTAAAAAAAAATTACTTACGCGTTCTCAATTTTGAAAAAATATTCATCCAATTTGTTGTAACTACCCGAAAATCCGGCGTTTTGCGGTGTCGGCGGTGTTTTTTTAACTTACAGCAATTGTGACGACGTTAAGAATCCATTGTGACTTACGCAGTCTGCCCTTATTACCTATTACTACTTAGAGCTTATTTATGTCAACTTCATTTCAAAAACATATACAAGTCTTTAAGATAATACTTATTTAGTGTTATTTATCGTTTACAGTATTTAAATTCCTTTCAAAAGAAGCAGAATCCTCACTCGCCATACAAATTCAGTTCTTACTTACGACATTTTTGTATTCCATTTATGGAAAACGAATTGCTGTAAGTAATGAAAAGTCTACTTCCACTTATTTTAGACACATGTAGATATTTTCAGTATATTAGTAATGTTAAAGTTTGTTCACGTACCAAAAATCATGTCTATACTGCTTATATTAACAGAGCTATGATTTTTTTTTCAAATTTAAAAACTTTTTTCGGCTTTATTTCAAATTGTACTTTTTCTACTTACAGCAAATACGTTTTCTGTCGACGATATAAACTATTTGACTTTAGTACTGTTTTCCACTTGCTGCGATAAAGATCCTTAGAAGTTTAAAGTTTTTAATATAGGGTGAAAGTTTTAAATAGATTACCTATATAATTTTCTTGGGACAGTATTCCCAGTAGTAAAATTGTTTTTCTTCTTTACTGTAGTAAAGTGTTCGAAATACCGGCTTTTTTAAATGTATTTTCGAATACCAAAAATATGTAACAATCCGGTTAAAATAATTTCTTCTGAATTTATTGAATGCCATTCATACTTATATTATAAATGCGAAAGTGTGTATGTTTGTCTGTCATGCTTTCACGGCTAACGAAATCTAGAATGAAAGTAGTAAAAGTTATTGAGTCTCACATAGGCTACTTATTTTTTCAAAAATCAACCGCTAAGGGGTTGAAAGAGGGGATGAAAGTTTATATGAAAAATTTAAACCACTTGAACGAATATAATGAATTTTGGCATGAATATAGTTGATAAGCTAAGCTTAAACATAGGCTACTTTATTTTTCAACCCACACCCGAGGGTTGCAATATAACGAAGCAGTTGTGTAGTTCACTTAGCGAAGCCGCGAGCGGGCCGCTAGTTTTGAATATATTTGTTTGAAGCTACTACGCTCTTTCTTACATAGCAGAGTAGTCAACTTAGTGTCAAGACATGTTGAATAGCGAAACTTAAGTTCCATTCTTTTTCACGTACCAGAACAGAGGCATGTGAAAAATTTAAATAGAATCGTTTCTCCGATTGGTAATCGAACCTATAACTAATCGCGTTCGTAGTCTACTGCACCACGATGGCTTTAAACTTATTATAGATTAAAAGCAAAAGAAGAAAGCCTAAATTTTTGAACTAACTAGTGGATTATACCTTTTTTCCTAAACATTAATTACTTATATACATAAATTCACTTACAATTACGTGACAAGTATAAAAATAGGCTTAGCTAATTGAATCGAAATATTTTTAGTAACATTTTTATTACAAATTCAATTTATTAACTCGAATGCGAAACGGAGATTACAGTTTTACATGTTTTATAAATATTAAGAAAATAAGAATTATTTTTAACCAATTATGAGTAAATAATGTTCTTTTTTATTGTACTAGCGACGTACTCGCAGCTTTGTCTGCGTTAACTACATGACTATTATTTGGTTTCTATACTCGCCTGCGGTCACTTAAATTACAGACTTTGTAAATCGATTGTTGTTTATGAATCGATTAAAATAAAAATAATGCTAAATAAATGATGAGGTAAGTTTACCAGAATACAATGCCAAGCTGTGTTTAAATCGGTTAAGCTATTTCATAGATCAGCATGCACAGAAACGAACAGACAAACAGAAAAGAAAACTAAAAATCATTGATTTGAGTTTTATTACGTTGATAAAGGCCCATAATATTATTTTTTCTCGTATGTCTGCGATGTACAGCAGGGTAGGCAGAGGGAACGTAGTGTTAAGACACTCTGTTTCCCACTTTCCACCGAATTCGGAGGCATGTGTGTTAAGTGGCGGAACTTAACGCCGCGCTTTACCTCTGATACCAGAGCGAAGGTAATGGAAACATTTAATATTTGGACTCCTCGAGTGGGAATCGAATCCACAACCATTCGTTTACAGTCACACGTTCGTGCCACTGCGCTACTACTGGCCTCAAGAATTTTAATCTATGAAAATTATAAAATTTTTATCTATACAGAAATGGCTGTATTATATTTATAGAATGTAAAGCATAACATACGTGTTTAAATAAAATTAATACAACAAAGTAACGCGGAAGCGAATTTCAGACGGTTAATACCGGAGCAATAAGATCCTTCGAAAGAACCGTGTCTCAAGACGCCACGTGTAGTGTGACCGCAAATACCAGACAAGACAATCTTGCGACTTAGTTCTTCTTCATTTATTATTGAATTATCATTAACTATCATTTTTACTGGGAAATATTTAAAGGAGTTCTCTAAAAAATCTGTAGCTTTAATGATAAAATGTGATGTTACATTCAATCAGTCAGCCAATCAGTCGAGATATGTGTATTCCGCCGTCACTCAGATTTGGTCATAAAGTGGAGAACGAAGTGCCTTGACACTAGGTAGTGCTAACAAATAAAAATAAAAAAAATGGATACTGCCGTGTTACTTGGGAAATTACTTTATCTTTACTTAACTTAGTTTAGTTAAGTACTTATAAAACACATAAAACATTGTTATAAAATCATAGTTTCTGTTGATCGATATCTTTAAATAAATCTTTTAATTATAAGAATTTATTTGATCATTGAATGCCATACGAATACATAAATATATTTAAAACTTTTCCGAATATATTCATTGTTAACTCTTTTACTAAACCGTTAAATTTTAACATTCTCTTCTACAAATATAACATAAAATAAATAAAAAAAACAATCTATACATAAATTGCTATATTGAAATCGCTATTTGCCAAGATCTTCACAGTCAGTGGTCGTTTCATCCACGTGCAGGTTGACATCTTCCCACGTGCGACCTCCTCTGATCTGCCTCCATTGATCCCCGAAATAGAACAATAATCAACGCTAATCAGGATTTTGTTGCACGCCTCGTGGTTTGCTGATCAATCTATAAATAGCTTCACGCTTTTTCCCTTATAGCAGAGTAGTACTAGAGAAAAGTGAGTTAAGACCTTGTGTTAAGACACTCCGTTCTCCACTTTGTTATTGAAAAACGAGATATTGCGTGTTAAGTGGCGGAATTAAACGCCGCACTTTGTCTTGTCGAGAGAATATACTAGAGAAAAGACATGCTTATAATATATTAACTGTATTCCGAGTGGGAATCGAATCCATAACCACCGCGTTCCCATACAACAGTTGTCCTACTGCGCCAGCAGCAGACAGCAGAAGCAAAGAGAATCTAGTGCCAAGGCACTTATGCCTAAAAATCGAGACATTATGATAAGTGGCGGAACTAAACGCCGCGCTTTAACTTATATACCAGAGCTAAGAAAAGATTTTTTTTAGCTTCACATCCCGCACACAGCAGGGTAGGCAGAGGGAACCTAGTGTTAAGATACTCTGTTCCCCACTTTCCGCCGCAGTCGGAGCCATTGCGTGTTAAGTGGCGGAAGTTAACGCCGCGCTTTGCCTCGACACCAGAGCGAAGAAAATGGTAATATTAAATGTCTCTGGCCCTCGAGTGGGAATCGAATCCACAACCAGTCTTTTACAGTCACACGCTTGTGCCACTGCGCCACGATTGGTCCCATATAATTGATTATAATGTAGGTACGTATTAGCAATTCCCGAAATGGAAATGAAACCCACAACCATCGCGCGTCCAGACAGACGCTGTCCCACTGCGCCACGACAGTCTAAAAGATTAGGTACCTTATAAATGAAATCTAGTGCATAATAAAACCTAAATCAAATTACGTGTCTAGGCTTCGCTTTGCCTAACGTCATTATTGTGGGCTTCTTTTGGATTATAATAAATAGTCTCGTATGATATGATTTCATTGAATTGCACGATTTATTCTATAATTTTATTTTTTTTCACAAGTTGTAATCAGTTTCTTTTTATAAACTGATTAGATGTTGTAAAATTATTTGCTATACTGAAAATAGTATGGCATTTTAAAATGTTTTCAAATATTTATTCATTGATTTAGGTAATTGAAAAATATTTTTGGAAACCGTTTTAGAAATGAATAATAATTTCC